>OY744481.1:140341688-140524084 GCA_963556165.1 Tipula helvola
AAGTTATTTTCAATAAATAAATAAAAAAGTTATTTAATTCAGATTAATTTATTTATCTAATTATTTTATTTAGTATATTTAGGTCTCAAACATTTGCCATATTGGCAATTTTTGACAGCTGCGCAAAAATGAACGAAAATAGAACCATTGAGTATATTACCTCTATTTTGTGTACTGTGGGTATTGGTAACATAATATGCAGTTAGAATTAAATAATCTGGTATAATTTAAATGTTACAGTGAACATATCTTCAGTGCGTTAATTTTGTGGATCGGTGAAGTTAGTTACTAAATACATTAAGGCACGGCCATTTATATACGAGCTAAAAAAATTGTTTAAGCATCGTGTTCATTAAGTTCTTGTGACGTAAATTAAAATAATATTTAGAATTACCTTAATTATGGTGATTATATCCAATATCTTTTAGTTAAATTTTGAGCGGTCTGTTTTGAAATTTATTCATTTTCAATATTTATAAAATATGTATCGGCCGATTCACAGAAACATAGGGCGTATCTAATTGATCACTTTCAAAACAATGATATTTCATTGTAGCGCAAACAATAGAAAAAGTAAGAAAAATTGCGCATATGTATTGTAACAAAATCCCTAAGAATTTTGTTAACAGACACAGGAATAGAGGTATGGTGCGGTCTAGTAGCTGGCTAGAGCTCACGGTGCGGCGTGGGGTTGTCCAGACTTATTCCTGTGCTAGAATAACCGCATGAAAAAAAATCAAAGGGACAAGAGAACTAAACTACCTTGCCACGACCACAGTGGCTAAGTAAATAATAAGAAGGGTGCGATCGACCCGGGATGACAGCTCAACCCCCGACGATCTCCACCCTGTCTGCCTAAAGGGCCCCCTTATCGTCGGGCCACCTACCGGGATGCTGTCTCCCAGTCGCGGTGGTGACCGACGCCAATAAGGAATGGAAGGGCGCCCCCCAGACAGACCTGATCAAGACCCCCAGGAGCGGACACAGTCATCCCAAGCCGACCGACACATATGACGTGGTGCCCCCCGTCGCAGCCTGCTTTGGGGGAACGAGCGCCACGCCCTGTGAGATACTAGGAAAGACCGACCCGCAGCAAAAATCCCACTTTCACATCACTCGATCAACAACGAAAAATCTACTCAGACATGGTGAGTAGAAGCCCAAAAAAAAAAAATCACTACACTGCACAAGCACTTGTGCAAGAAAAAAAAAAGAAAATACCAAAAGCTGTAAGAACCGTAAAAAACATGAATCACGAGATAAAGAAAACTGATGAATAAAAAGAAAATCAAAAACTATGATATCAAATTTGAATTAAAAGAGATTTTATTGAATCGAGAAAAAACGTTGAGCTGATTTTTGTTTTAAGGTGGGTGGTATAGTCCGTACACGGGGGATAAAGTCCTTAACAGTGATAAAATTATTAACCTTAAAGAAGTTAACAGTGATAAAATTATTTGGTGGAAAAGTATCATTACCCCGACAATAATAAAATTGGCCTTATCTAAAAAGTAATAATAATAGTGAGTACACCTGTACGTCATAAAAAAAAAAAAAAAAAAAAACCAGTAACATATTATCGTAGTGGTTTAGTTCATAGAAAACTAACGGACGCTGTATCACTACAATTAACACATTGTGTACTGAATTGGGTTTGTGGCATCAGACCTTGCTGTGGGTCGAGGTTCGAGCGAGGGGGAAGCTGCATCAGTTCCTACGACGGCGCTGGTAGCTGTTCAAGGTCGGACGGGCCATATAAGGTAGTTGTTAAGGGAAAAATATATAAAAACCCTAACAGGTACATTTTTTTTCTTTCTTTTTTCCTTATGATATGTAAGCCAACCTTGACTTTCGGGGTTTCCTCGTGTTTTATTATTATATTTTTTTTTCTTCATTATATTTCATACCGTTGATTTTCAGGTTCCGGGGGGGTTAACTTCCAGTTCGATAAGGAAATGCACAAACCACAAACGTTTACTTTCGACCCAATTATTCACTGACACACTAATAAAACCAATTTATTTATGAAGTACAATTTTCCTCTCCAAATATTACTTTATTACTTTATTTTATTATTATTATATATTTTTTTACTCTAATTCACCAAATATAATGTTTCAACTTCCATAGTTTATTTATTTAATCAAAATCGTTTACTTATAATTTAGTATAAATGTGCCACACGGCATGGGTATTATGGCAAAAGCCCCTTTTACAAACTCCATTTTATTATATAAGGCAATTTGCCATTTAGCACCAAACTTACCAATAGTTTTTGTTTCTCACAATTTTATTTGTTATACATATATTTTATATTTTAGTTGTTTTTATACATAATATGTGTATTAAAGTTTATAATCAAACATTTTTTTTTTTTTATATCCATTGCCACATTTTTCTCAATCTTTAAAACTATCTCAAAAAAAAAATAATTTTCAATTACCACAATATTAATTTTTTTTTAATAAGACGGGACTTAAACTCCGAACTTGACTTATCGTTTTAAAATCCAAAACGAGACTGTTCAATCCCAAAACTAGACTGACTAATTCTTACGAAAAAAAAATATTTCACAAAAAAAACAACAAAAAAAAAGAATAATAATCCGACTCATTTAACAAGTATCACGCCACCCGAACATTTTCAGATCCCGTAAGATCATACCACCAACCAAAACCGAAAATCAGCTCAACGGGACAAGAAACAACACGCCACGTGGAGTTTTACAGTAACAAGATAATATACATAAATGTATATACAAAGCACCAGTGTATATACAAAGCACACCAGCGCATCACGACTCTATATACAACAGAAAAATTTTATTTTCAATTCCTCTTTACTCATGATTCATATACAATATTTTAACCAAAATATGTTTATAATAAAAATTATTTGATAAAATACAAAACGCAGCATAACTAAACATAAAGAAAAACACCAGTCCGTAAATTTTGTTCGCAAACCGAGACACGAGAATTGAGAATTTTGTACTCGTACACGTTGTATAGTATGTATATATTTTTGTGGTTGTGTTGTATTATTTTTGTTTGTTGTATTTGTGCGTTTTTTAGGACATTAAGCATCAAAAATAATTAAATCGGGTGAAATCGGTTGAATTTTTTTGGTGCTTATGTTCGTTTCTCTTCTCGTGTTTTATACTTCTCTCTTGCTTTTGAGTTGAGATTTGTCATTCTACAAACAAAATAATTTTTGAGAGACTTGATTTGTTGTTGTTTTTGATTATAGAGTAACATTTTTTTTTTTTTTGAGTTAAAGGATAAATTATTTTTCGTGTTTTTTATTAAAAAAAACATTTAAATAAAATATTTTCGATTGTTTAATGATTTTTAACATACAAGCTCTTTTGTTAAACAGAAGAAAGTTAAATGACTTGAGTTTAAAAAATAAACACACTCACGTGGCCACTAATACACACACAATCGACCACTACTAAAAGTTTGCGGTTATTCTACTCTCAATTCTCGGCTTGCGAACAAAATGTAGGTACAGGACAGCGATTTTGGTCGCAAAATGAGGATTGATTTGATGATTACCGGAAGGCAATAGTATTGGTAAATTGTATTGGTGTTGAATGTGCATTTTTTCTTTCAGTTTTTCGTTTAATATGATGCAAATAAAAGAGATAAAATGACGCGAGTAATAGTGATAACATGATACAAATAAGAGGAATAAGCTCAGAAGAGAACGATTGAGAGGATGTATTAAGAGAGACTGAGATAGAACAACAAATATCGAAAAAAAAAAAATTAAAAATATTACAAAGCGAGAGAGACTCAAAATAAAAAATATTAACCAAAAAAAAAAACAAAATTGCTAGAAAACAAAACGATTTTGTTTATTTTGTTTAGTATTTATTGTGTTGCAACTCATGATGGTCGGTTGCTCCTATACGATGTTATATCCGAGGGTGGCGAAATTTTATTCTCGCATACACAATAAAAATAAAATTTATTTTATTACTTTCATTTTTAACTTGCGTAACCTTTTTTTATATACAATTTTTTTTTGTTTAGAATAAAATGTCCGCACACTTCGACCTAACATCGTAAAGGAACAACGAACAACCCTGAGACGAGCTGCAAGGCAACACAATACTAAAAAAATAAACAAAATCATTTTATTTTCTTACTTTCGGTTTTGGTTCCTTTGTTCAAAATTTAAAAATTAAAAATATTACGAATGGAGCCGACGAAAAATACATAAATTAAAAATCATTCATTTATGTTGCTTTTTGTTTTTTTTTATTTGCGAGAAATAGTTTTGGTTACGTTTATGTATTTTGTTTTGGTTTTTTATTAACAAATGAACTCCACTAGTAAGAAGAAAGGGGAAAATAACTCAAGGCGAGCGTAAGCATCAAAAATTTGAACCGATTCACCCGCTTGGCTTGTTTTTGATACTTACCCCATGAGAAAACGCATGAGAAAATACACTAATACAATACAAATATTTGACGGCACACAATAGCAAATTGTATATAATACACCGTGTACATATGTATACAAAATTCTCAATCCTCAATCCTCATTTTGCGACCAAAATCCCTGTACAGATCTCCATCGAGCGTGATTCATTTTTTCCTTTACCAAATAATTAGATTAGAAAATGTGCAGAAGAATTTTAGCGGCTTACGACCACAAGGCCAGTCGTAACAGTATATACAAAATCATCGCTAAAAACGACCTATTACAAAAATACGTTAACATGGAACACAATACTGAACTTGAACTACTGCTTGACGTAAACCAGGTAGAATAGCTTTCTTTTATTACTGCAACGTGTTGTGATGTTAAAAACTTGTATAATAAAGACATTACTCATTTCGGAGGAGGAATTTCATATTATAAATACCATTATCAAGTCGCTGCAACCAATAAATATTGTAATACTAAAACTTGGCCGCAGAGATACTATCTACATAACTAACAGCGGAAGGTGTGTTAGTCTTTATTTTGAACGATCTGGGAGGCAAAATAATACGTTTTCTCATAAATTGTTGCATGTTGTGAAAAAACGAGTCGTTGAACGTCGCAACGTTAATTTAGTCAGGTTACTAACATTTTTAAACAATCCATCTAACTACAGAAATACAATCTTACTATTACCAGTATCTCCAAAATCTGTATTATTTACATTCGCGACAAAATTAAATGCCAAGATGTTTATTGATGCTGATGAATGTGACGTAAACGACAGCAGTGGAAGTGATGATTCATTGGTTTTATCGGAGGAACCTGCTGCTACTACATCAGCATTAGCAACATACAGAATAAATTGGATGCTGCTATTTACGACGTTGTGCGAGAAGCGACAATCGTAAAAAAAATCCGTATGATGTTAAAAATATCATCAAGGAAATAAAAATTTATTTATTAACAGGAAAACGAACCGAGAATCTCGATAATTTGTACAAAGCAAACGGCTCAGTGGTTAAAGCTGTGGCGTTTGGATCGGGTGGTACCGGGTTCGAATCCCGATAGGGGCGGGATGCAAAAGGGATTTTTCATCATCTGATTACGATCGGTGATGATGAACACATCTGTGAACCCCTGTTGAGAGTACAGAATCCATGGACCGACTCACCATTCAGCACTATAGGCTCGTATGAAGCAATGCAATGTGCAGGTGGTTTATACAAAAAGAACGGGTCTATAGAGCCGTACGTCCTCGATTGGGCAACTACTGCGTAAAGTAGGACGGTAAAAGTTAACTGCGAAAGAGTTGGGAGTGCCTTGAGCCCCAGAAAAGATTGCATAGAATAAAACGGAAAAAAAAAACGGAATGCTGAGTATTACACCGACGTCACTTGAAGCAGAGAGGGCATTTCCAGCTGCCGGGTTATTTATTACTAAAATAAGATCTTTGCTATGAACAATTTATGTTTTCTTAAATATTATTTTAATTCTAAGCCCTAGATAATTTAAAGAATTTGAAATATTTCTTTTTTCTATTTATCTGGAAAAAACATATTCCTTCATTTTATGTTCATTTCTCAAAAATACTGAGAAATTCCCGGAATCCCGGGAAATGGAAAACTCTACTAAAAATCATTTAAAAAAATTAAATACGATAAATTCAACACCTCAGTTTTGAGACTGTTAAGAACTATCATTATTTTACACGCTACTTCACTGCTGCTGTGAATTACAAAATACCCAATTACAACAAGTAATTGATAATTTAATAACGATTTATTTTGAAGATTTCACACGATAATATTTCAGAGTTTGAACTACCAACCGGCAATACTCAAGAACGCGACTATTTAATATAAATGTATCAGAATTCCAAAACAATTGACGATTTTACTGATATAGATGTCGCGTAGGTTTAGTGCTATACTGCTATGTATAAACCAAATTTGACGTTTAGTCAAACAAAATACCGCTACTAAAATCTCGGCCAATATTTCGCTGAATTTTGAGACGTTACCAGATCGCAGGTGCGACGCTCTATCTCAAAATTTTTGTAACAATTTTGTTTGAGTAATTTTCTCCCCTTTCATTTCGATGAATTGTTCTCTGCCGATATACCACCGGTGTACCACGATGAAAAACAATCCCAGTTGCCAGTGTACCATCGGTATACCACACTAAATAATACAACAAGTGGCCTGTGACCACCCTTAATATTATTTACTGTGGCCAGAGTACAACCGGTGTGCCCACTCTTTTTAATACTACTAAACGGCCAGTTTAACACCGGTTTTGTACCAAATCGCGTTTTGAAATATCACGTTTCAAATGGGACCCCATAATTACATATAAGATATTTTAGTATAAATTTATGTAAATTTACGTATTCCTCCATGTTAATTAAAAATAAACCGATTTAATTTAAAGAACACTTTATTTCATACAACAATAAAAATAATAGGAATAACAATACATTCCAATTAAAAGAAAATTGAAAATAATAAAAATTTAAAAAAGTCTTAAATAAAAAAATTCAGAATCTTATACAGGTACTACAGCTTTCTGTGTGAAGCTTTATATCATTTTATTAAAATATTTAATTATCTTCGATTTAGTTAATCAATTCTATTTTCAATTTTTTTGATTAACTTATCGACTTTGCTTATCTGATTCATGTGCGTCTTTCCTCCTCTAACACTTTTATGGTATAAATTTAAAAAACACATTTGAATGAACTTCATCGTCAATGACACCGTTTTTTCATATTTGATGTTTAAAACGTAGTACGTACAACGACACCAAAATATTTATTGCTTCAATTATGTTTGTACCTTCCGAATTAACTAACTTTTTTTTCTACAAAGCAGTGATAAATATGGTTATTACTGGTATCCTCACTTAGCGCTGAAATTAGAATAAGATCATTTCGGTGTTACGGTATGAACCGGTTATGGTCATATATGCATAGTTATACAGAAACCTATATTAGGGGATTTCGACACAAAATATTCCAATGTTTAATCAAATACATAAATTAAATATTAATGTGAGTATCATTTCTAGAGTCTTTGTAATCAAATACATAAATTAAATATTAATGTGAGTATCATTTCTAGAGTCTTTGTGTGCTCGAAATCGAAAGCATTAATAAAGGCTCCATGCAAAACGGAAAATTGGCATTTAAAACCGTTTAAACCCATTTTTTTGGCTAAGTTGCTTTTACTTTGTAATACAAATATTATTAACAAATAGTTTTTTATCTATAAGTTCCACCTTATTCTAAGAAAATTTTATTAAAATTGATTTAATTTCATTCAAAAAGCCCCAATTTTATGTTTTGCCGACCGTCAAGCAAAAATCCGTCCATCAAAACATAAAATTGGAGTTTTTCGAATGAAATTAAACCAATTTGTAATAAAAAAATTTACGAATAAGGTAGAACTTTATAGATTCAAAACTATTTTTTAATAATTTTCATATTGAAAAACAAACAATTTAGTCATTAATTGGATTTCACGGTTTGAAATACCGGTTTGCCCCTTTGTGCATGGTGGCAATGCCTTAATAATTGTTCCAATAAAACCTATCACACCAATCCAAGGAGTATTTATTGGTGAGCAAATTGAATTTAAATCGCGATCAATCTAAAATAAAACAAAAGTTAGTAAGTTTATTTATTTTACACATTTTACACTGCCTTACTTCAAAAAACGAAATAATTTGGTTCACGTCTTCGTGAAAAATTAGCTGCCAGAGCTTTTATACAATCAAAATCGGTGAAATTATCATGGAAATTTTTTTTAAGTTCTCTGTCCTATAGGCTGCGGTTACAGTGGATGCGTGTTCTGACGAATTTGTCAGAACCATCAAATACTCAAAACCTAATGAGTGTGGTTAGAGTACATGCGACCAGTTCCTCAAAATATGCACGAATACGCTACGAACAATTTTCTGTTTCAAATTAATTTGATTTTTGTTACGAATTTCGTGCGAACACCGTGTTCAATTCTTGAGTTTCTTGGTACAATACATATATAATTTATAATAGGATATTGAAAAGCTAATAAGTTTAATTTTTACAAATCGGAGTTTATGGGATTTAAAGGACAAAAATTACCCCCAACCGAGAGAAATATCCATAATACATGTATGAAAGCAAAATAGAGGATGCCGATTATAATTTTTTGATAAGTCTATTGCCCTTTTATGAGAAAAGTTCCCGAGGGGTCTAAAATTGATTGTCCGTAGCAAACTACAACAGGAGTTTTGTGACAAGGAAAATTTTAGGTAACAATTTTACTGTAGCTCAAATTCTCAAATTACGTCATCAAGAGTTTCACAGTAAATCTTTGGGTTCACAAAGTATCCCTTACCGGGAAGCTAAGTATTCAGAAAGATAATCATCATCAAAATCACGTGGGGGATCTGAAAACCTTATAGCTCATAATGCTCCTCCAAATAAATAATCATAACGAAATGGAGGCTTTGGACTTGACATCATATTTCACTTCACACAATTCAAGTATTTAGAAGTTATATATTAATATTTATACAGTCATATAGTATCATCCATAGTAATGGATTATTTTTTGTATTATAAAATGTATGTACTTTTTTATTTGTACGTACACATTAAATAAAAATAAAAACTAAATGAAATAATCTTTAAAAATGAAAAACTTATTCTTGGCTCAATGTTGCTCTCTTTCGCCAATATACATTCACGGAAATTTGATTGCTTTAGATATACATTCAGCGATTCCCTCAAGAATATTAATCAAAAGTATTTGGACGCATCCTAAAACACTCCATAAACTTATCTGGTTGATTTGCCAGATCTTGAAACAATGTATGATAATTCTCCTGTTATGTTTCTTGCAGCAAACAAAGGATTTTAGTATTCCCCTACTTTCACTTAAAAGTAAAATTTTTTAATAATGGACTCTCCAAAAAGTAGAAAATCATTGATGTGTTCCATCATGTACAGAAAATCTACTATACTTCTTATCAAATCACATTTCGTCAGTATACGCAGTTACTATAACCAGTTATATTCGCGACGAACACTTCTGACAAATTCGGCAGAACAAAAAGTTCGTCAGAACACGCATCCACTGTAACCGCAGCCTTAGTTGATGTCTGCCCCAATTAAAAATTTTTGGTTTCATAATTTTAAAATTATCCGATAACACTGTGATCGGTTTTCCCATCAATTCTTTGAATATGGTCAAATAAATATATTTGTTTAAAGAGAAAAGGCCACTCATCTACGGTTTTGTTCAATCGTTTGGTACTGGATTCTGATTATTCAAAAATAGTCTAATTTCTGGATAGCAGCACATCATTTCCCTCAGTAACTTTAATTTCATGTTCGGCTGTTAAATTTAATTTATTTTTCATTGCACGTAACCATATTTGTTTCTGTTTCAGACTTTCTGCATTTCGATTACCATAATTTTTTGGCTGCCAATTCGTACAAGATGCACTTAAAGAAGATGAAGTCCTTTTTCTTGTTGGTGCGATATTTGGCTTTAATACGTTGCCCTTATTCGATAATTTATTCAAATAATTTATTATGGTTCACCATCAGATTAGGTAACCAATTCCTGTCAGTGGAAACCAGGGCTGGAAACCAATTTGTCTTTTAGGTTGGTTTGGTTTTTGGTTTTTTCTGACTGCCAGATTTTGGTTTTCGTTTGGTCTCGGTTTAACAAATTTTTGAATTTTGGTTTTGGTTCTGGTTTCGGTTTTTTACAAATTTTCAGGTTTATGGTTTTTGGTTTTTAATAAACGAAGAAATATTTTTGGTTTGTGTTCTAAAAACTTTTAAATTTGGTTTTTTATTTTTGGTTTTATTGATTTTGGAATTTAGTTATTGGTTTCGGTTTTGGTTTCATTATTTTTTTTGTGAGTTTTATGGTGTTTGTGGTTTTGGTTTTGATTTTGAAAAACCGGTTTCCAGCCCTGGTGGAAACAAAATTTTTACCATCAGATGATTTTCGATAAAAGGAGCGAGGATAAAATGAACCAAGTTCCTCACAGACTCTTTTAAATTTTGAAACAGGTATTATTTCAGATGTTTTCCGTAGCTCAGAGAACTACAGATCTCAGAAAAGAATTAATGTGGTTACCCAATTACTGCTGTGTTTCTAATATTGTGCATATATATGCGAGGTAATATTTTTAAATAATCCATTTTATTAAATGTTAAAATGTTCCCCTCAAATTCAAAGTTAACAGTTGATATAAGAACTTTCGCTCGTGGCACTGAATGCGGTGTGAATGAATGCATTAGTCGTATTTTGGTGGTAATGTTGTAGTGTACATTTCGTGAATTTGTGCTCCGTCAAAGTTTTCATTTTCCGGATCCGATATGTATAGGATTTAGAGTAATTGTTTCGAGGGTAACCATAATTCATTTTCGTTTAAAATCATTAACGAATTATCTCTTAAGTACATGTAGAATAATATTTGAGGATATTTCATAACCATCTGAATTGGTTATAATGGTAGTGCCACCAATACCGTATTCATTAGCTGGAAAACAATTTTAAAAAAACGAACATATGTACTTATAAAAGAATTGCTCACCTGTTTTAATAATATCTAATATAGTAGTTGATTCGCAGCAAATTAGTTGTCTTATTGTGCGGAACGAATTCCTAACTCAATAGAGTGCTTGGTCCATCTAAGATAATTAAATATTTTTGAAAAATTAATAATTTGATTAATCAAATTTTAATGTGTTTTTTAGATACCTAATAGGAAGTGATGGCAAAGAGAGAAAATGCTTATTATTGTATAGGGGGTACACTTTAACCGTTGTGCTATATTTTAATTGACTTATATAGGAATTAAACTGTAAATTGAGAAATTAGTCAACATTTCGTAAACTAGTTGGTTTGTAATTATACATCATTCGACAAAATTTACCGTAAAATAAAATATCGGATTTTTCTTTACATAAGAAAATAGAATTGATTTTCATTATAGAGATCCTCGTCTGATTCAGTTACTGAATGGTAAGCAATACATTCACCGTCCGCAAATACTAAATCCCCAAAAAAAACTTGTTTGGCAACAAAGTTATAATTATTCGGAATAAATACATTATAATGTACATTTCTTGATCTAATACTACAGGTTTAATTGATACTATTGACTGATTCATACGATTACCCATCAAATTCGATTGATGTACTTTGGTGAAGATATGACAGTGACTTTTCAACATGAACGACATTTTTTAAATTTCGCAGCGAATTTTTGAAATATTGATGTTTATTTTCAGTACGAAATGTCCACATTTTAGAAAGTGGACCAAATTGTTTAATAAGATCTGGATAGTGTGTCATGTAATGGTGTTTTATGGGAGGTGAATTTTGTGATTTGGAAAATTTAAAATGCGTAATGATAAATACATATTGATGTATAGAAAAATGAAGAGTTGATAAGAAAAGATTCATCAAAACTCGAACTTGTTGTAGTACGACATAATTCTACAAGTAAAGAAAACATTTTCCAAATTGGATTTTCAAAAAGGTCACTATTTTGAAATTTACTATTTAAAAAAGAATATATGGTATGATTATTATTGAATTCCATATATCATATATGCTTTGCCCGTAACACATTTTTTTATTATGATCAATATTCATCAGAATTGGAAGTTTCAATTTTTTAGCTATTATTTTAAATGAAGATATTAACCAGCTTTCCGTTACAATTTCATGGTTAAATAAATAATTAAATATCAAATACAAATCACGGCACGCTATACCTTCAAAAATATCGTGCATGGTGCGCATGGTGGAAGCCCGGGATTAGCGACGTAAAAATGTTTTTAACTCATTCATAATAGAATCAAATTTGAGTCGACGAAAATGAAATACTATTAGAACTTCTACTTTCAATACTTCTACTTTCTTTCGGGGAAATGTCAAAATTATTTAAATCAGATCTTGAAATGTAACAAAATCTGAAAAATGAGAGGCAGTACTAAAATTTTCGCATAATCCAAATAATTGATGGGCGCCTAAATTGTCTCTCGGTAAATGCAATAACACATGCTTTAATTAATTTGCTATTTGGAGTCACCTTTACTCTTCAAACTCTTCAAATCATTAATCAATTCTTCTAAAACCTTGTTGATTCCAAAAGATTTTAAATATGTTTCCTTGTAGAGGAGCACTAGGTAATTGGATATTATACCTTTTAGACCTAACTTCATTCACATTTCCAATTATCATATATACACCCACCATGGCTACATATTTCAAAAACGTCCTGATAAAGAATAATTTCAATTCTTTTCATGCCAGATGAAAAATGTTATCTTTGTAATTATCACCTTTATCATAATCGTTTATTGAATTTGAAATCGGTTTCATTGTTGAGATAAAACTGTCACCCTCAATTAATTTTTCGAATTGTCTGACAAATTGGAACGTAAAAGTAAATACATAATTTATGTTCATTGCTTACACCTAGCGATATTTCAATAGGTTCAACTAAATTTAGGTTATTTTTAAAATATTTTGACCTAGATGAGCAGTCTTAAACGGTTCGAAAACGCTAAATTTTTGGGGTATGCAATTTAATTTTGCTTGATAGATGCGACACGTTCAAACTGATTACACGCATTTTCCAAATGTAAATTAAATTGTTCTTGCTGGGTAACTACCAAAACCCCTACCAAGGAGGTTTGGTATTTCTTAACCGACTATGGTAACATTGAGCATGCACGATGGAAATGATATTCTAACATATTTTGAATTTGGCTGTTTCTTAACCGAATTATGATGTAATTCGATTTGTACGATGAAAATGGGGATTCTAAAACTGGTATTCAGAAAAAGTTCTGGAACATGGTCAATTAGGAAGAAACTTGGTTATTTGCTAGTGATGGAATTCGATAAATACGACATGAAATCGGTATAGAAATAACCAAAGTAACCTCCTAATTGGCCTAATTTCAGAACTTCATCTAAAACTCATCTTAGAATCTCATTTCCGTCGTGCATGCTCAATTTCATCATAATCGGTCATATTGCAGAACTTTACCTAAAATTCATTTTGTTTTAGAATCCTATTTTCATTGTGCATGCTGAATTTCAACATAATCGGTTATTAAATAACCAATTTCATTCCTAACAGGCCTACATTTGATTTGAATTTTAAGGTTTTATTGTAGTATATTATTCCTAGGCGGCTACGGCTACCGACTTAAAAGAGTATATAAAAAAAAACGAAAGGGTTTCAAGCTCCACCTGAACCACAAATGTTTGGTTTTTTTTTTTTTTTTTTTTTGTTTTCCTTTATTTTACAATCTATCTCATTGTGAGACATTCAGTAAATTTTTTGTCTTTTTACATTGTCACGATCGGAGTATTTTTATCCATTGATAAAATCTCACTTACATTACGATTAGTATAAAATAACCCATAAATTTAACTATTATTGGTTCGATTCATTAGTGATTTTAAAAATTAATGTCTAAAGGAATATCTAAAACCTATTTGGCAAATTAAAAATTTTGTGGCGTTTTAATCTTTCCATCGTTGTGGTAGTGAGAAGCTTGCTGGCCAGATCGTTTGGATGAATCTTCAATCTTGAGTGATACCTGGCACTGGAATCCCTAATTTCTTCCCGTATTGTTGGGACCTGTAGATCTCTGTGAATTATATCGTTTGATACGAACCATGGAGCATCTACTATGATCCTTAGAAATTTAGACTGGAACCGCTGAAGAATGTCCAAGTTCGAGTTGCTGGCCGTTCCCCACAGCTGTATACCATATGTCCAGATAGGTTTTATTACCATTTTATAGAGCAGTAGTTTGTTTTCAATCGACAAACTTGATTTTCTGCCTATCAGCCAATACATTTTTGTCAGTTTCATTCCCAATTGTTTTCTTTTTGTCCATATATGTTTACGCCATGTTAGCCGTTTGTCGAGGTGAATGCCTAAATATTTCACTTCATCGGTTTGAGGTATATTCTGGTCATTCATTTGTATTGGTGGACATGTACCTCTTCGCATAGTAAAGGTTACATGATTAGACTTAGCATCATTAACTTTAATTCGCCATTTTTTCATCCATGCCTGAATAATGTTAATATTTTCCTGCAAAACTTCTGTAGCTTTACTGGGGTCTTCATGTGATGAGAGTACTGCCGTGTCGTCTGCAAATGTTGCGACAGTTACTTGATTGCTTGTAGGTATATCTGCGGTATATAGCAGATATAATATCGGCCCAAGCACGCTGCCCTGTGGTACACCAGATTTAATTGGGCGGATATTTGTATACGCATCAAGATGTTTTATTATAAAATATCTGTCTAGTAGATATGATGTTAATATTCTGTAGAAATCATGTGGCAACCATAGCTTAATTTTGTATTGTAATCCCACATGCCACACCTTGTCAAAAGCTTGTGCTACGTCCATGATAAAGCAGAACAATATCTTTTTTCCTCGAGGGCTTCTTCAATTACTTCAACTATTCTGTGCACTTGTTCTATTGTTGAGTGTTCTGGCCTAAATCCAAACTGATGATCCGGAATCAGCTTCTTCTCCAACAATATAGGCTTTAAACGCTTAAGTAGTAGTTTTTCAAATAATTTAGACATAATTGGTAGCAAGCTTATAGGTCTGTACGACGTAACTTCTTCTGGAGGCTTGCCTGGTTTTGGTATTAATATTACCTGTGAAACCTTCCATTGTATAGGGAAATATCCTGTCCTAAGTATAGCATTGAATAAATAGGTTATAAATCGAATACCCTTATCTGGCAACTGTTGCAGAATGTTTCCTGTGATAAGATCATATCCTGGCGCCTTTTTAGGATTTAACTCTCTCTGTATTACAGTTCTTACTTCTAATATAGAAAACCTCGTGATAGTATGATCCATTTGCAATGGTGCTTCCAGGTAGTTTTGAATATTGTTGTTCTGTTCTTCCGTAATTTCTGATGGATATGGTTGAAATACCCTTTCAAAATGGTCTGCAAATACTTCAGCCTTTTCTTCGTTATTTTTCGCCCAGTGGCCGTCACTTTTACGTATCGGCGGAATATGCTGTTGTGGTTGTTTGAGCTTCTTAGTCGCCTTCCACAGTGAATAATCTGTGTTTTCTGTTGGTGAGAGTTGTGATAAATATTCTTGAATTGACTGGTTTTTTTCATTGAGAAGCAGTTCTTTTAACTTTTTGACGGCTTTGTTTAGTTTACGTTTATCTCCCGCTAGTCGATATCGTTGCCATTGCTGTCTTAACTTTCTTTTCTCCTTAATCATTTTCTTGACAACATTCGAACATTCTCCTTTTCTTCCTTTCTCATTTTGTGGTGGTGTGGACTTCCAAGCTGCCGACTGAATACATTTATTGAGATGTTCCACTGCTTCATCTATATCAGTTTCCGTCTTTAACTTGATATTTGTGTTTAAATTCTCTGTTACTTTATATCTGAAGCAATTCCAGTCGGTTTTATTGTTGCTTAACATTGCTTGTTTCTGTGTATTCACTATCTTTGTTCCTATAGTGATTAAGACAGGCGAGTGGTCCGATGACAGGTCTAAGCAAATGTTTGGTAAAACATAAAATCAAAAATAGAGGTAAATATTGTAACGATTTTGGCCATCATACAACAAGCTCACATTATGAACAGCAATAGCTTAGATGGTTAAGTATTATAAACACGACGATGGCAAGCAGAGAACAGTTTTTGGTTTATTTTAAATCGTTAAATGAAGAAATAAATCTGTTGTCATAGCCCCCACCAGTAGCAAGCGGACAGAAATAAATAGCAAAGTCAAAGTAAATATCAAAGTGCATAAAAGTAGAGTGAAATAAAAAGTACACAGTGTTTTTAATTTTCAAAATCCGAACGAACTCAGTAGCCCAGTTCGTAACAATATTTTTGCTATATGACATGATTTGTTTTTTTATTTTTTGTATTTTGAAAATGATGATCATTGAAAATTTATGTTATGCAATTATATAACATTGGGAAAAGTCGGACGCACAGAAATATTTAGCCTCAAGTCATGACATTTTTAACACAGCATACATGTAACGTGAACACTGAAAGTACTCTCGCTATGTTTTTTGTTTTTTGTTGTTTCTATTTTAATGTGATAAATAAAAAGAGACGAAATATTTTTATTTAATATAACAGTTTACATGACACGCAACATTTTAACGCAACATTTAACATAACATTCTAACGCAGCGTGTAACATGAACCCAAAACTAGTAGGTACCCTAAATGTTTTACCAAGCATAAAATTCAAACTCAGAAATCTTTAGTTGATTTTTGCTGTATCCCCAGGTCTATTTTGATATTATTAGAGTCTCACCAGATCCTATTTCATGTAAACAAACTTTCCTATTTGTATCAATTTTAACCGATTAATTAAGACAGCATTGTTAAACTAAATCAGGGATACTTACGCATCTGAGTTAATTAGCAAATTTAATGTAGTCTTTTTCACCATTTCCATTTAAGAGTTACTGAATTTATCGTCGAACAAAACTTAGAGCATGAGAACATGTTATAGTTAGGATAGGAATTTCAATAGCGTTGATCTTTGTGGATCGAAGTAAATATAAGTTTCATTGTAATGGAAAAAGTTAGCAACAACGTCTTAACTATCCAATTTTAAACTTGAGCAAAATTTGTGTGTGCGGTTTCAACTAATGAATTTATCATTAGCGTATATACATTCAATGAGATTTTGGTAATAATTTGACATTATGGGGGCATACGACAGCATCAAATGAATTTATTTTAAACATATGACGGTCCCACTTTATAAAATAACACCATCAAATTTTATTTTAGTTTAAACTGTATGCTAAAATCGTTTAACTGTTCTATCTATGAAAATGATTTATTATATAAAATGATTTTATACGTATAAGTAGATTTAAGAATCATAAATGATCACACAAATAATAATTTAAGATCAATTATGTTGTTGTTTTAACGAAATGTTAACATAAATGTCTTTCTCAGATATGAACTTTGTTGTGAACAACTGATGGAAAATTACGTCTAAACAAAAGACGCCAGACCGACCATTTGGAACACCCTTGATTATTTAATTCACGAAATATTTGTAACATAAAGCATGTGAAAAACCCCGAAAGAAATCCGTTGAATTATTATGGAGAGCAAAAACAAATAAAGTGGCAAAAGAAAAGCAAAAGGCATATAGTTTTCTTTTATATTTTGGGTCTTATGTTTCCTTGAAAACGTATTTGAGCGGTGATGGGGATATGGTTAAAAAAAAAGAAGGTTTTTTGGTGAATTTGGAATTATTTCTAAATCTTTTGAACGTGACATGCATAAAGAATCATTTTACAATTTTTTTTTGCTTGTTTCTCTTGGTAACTGCTGATGATGATTATTATTATGGAAAGCAATACAATTTTTTGTTTGGTATTTTATTCCTTTTCTGTTATGTATACTCCATATATTTGAAAATAAAATAAAATTTTAATTTATATTACAAATTGGATCATTGGCTTTATTGTATTTTTGTTTCATGAGGCACCGATGGTATACATTGATACTAATATGTGGGTATTGGCATACTTTTTCTCCAAATGTGGCAATATAGGTCTCTATATATGAACTACGAGACTTTGTGGAATTGAGTAGGGAACCTTGGTGACATAATGCACGATGCATTCCATTCGAAGAATTAATGGCTTTTATATTTTAACCAGAAACACATTTCATTATCATTCATCCAAATATCAAAATATTATTTAAGTATTAAAGGTTATACATATTAATTAATAAAATTAAAAGTAATAAAAATTTCATCAACTAATTATGAAATCACATTTTAAATCTCGTATCGACAAAAGCGAAACAAATAAATAAATTAAAAAATGCAGCAATATTATCCACCTGTCTACAGTTGACTTAATATTTTAATTAAAATAATTGAATATTTACATTTTTACACGAGATGGTTTCGCATTTTATTTGTAATTTTGTAGCAATGATAATGTAATTTGCATTTGCAATACTGAAATCTGTAGGTTATATTATTAATGAAGTTGATGAATGGTGATGGTGAATGCTGATTGATATTTCATAGTGACTCAAAATAAAAATAAAGGAAGGTAATTCACATTGAGAAATATTAATAACATTAATGTTAAATTAAAAAAAATTAAAAATCGTTAATTTATTTAACCAATTGGCTTTCTGTTGGATTAGTGCTTTTCAGCCCAGGTGAATACAACCAGGCAGTCGTTATTTTATTTACGGGTCCACCAGATGCCGAAACTAATAATTATCAGGTGTAAAATTAATTAAGGGCCAAAACACGAGAAAAATAATGAACTTCAAAGTTCCCTCGTCACTTTCACTTTTAAATCCCTGTTAAACAGAACACTATAAACTATTACACATAAACAGTCCCTTAATTTATCGGTTTGAATTTGTAAAAGGTCAATGGATTAGGTATGTAACCGAACCTGATCGGTTTAACCGACTAAAACATTGATTAGTAATAATAGTACAGACTTAAAATGTATAATTGTATCACTTTTACAACTAATATATTAAATTAAAATTACAATTAAAAATTTCTATAGAAAAATATCTAAACGTAACATTTTCGTTGTTTATTCGTGGGCTATATCACTAACAAAAGAAAAGTGACTTACGTTAGCTCGGGTATACTGCTCAAGTTTTAGAAATTTGTTCCGACTTACTAAAAGAGCATTTAAAGATTTATTGGATGATCTAAATCCTATGTTGAAAGAAATTAAACGATCATTAGCAGTTCCGAACAAATTAAAACTTGCCGCAGCACTAAGATTTTTTCAGAAGGACCATATCAGAAAGGTATGGGAAATAACTTCAACTTAGGATTAGCACAATCAACTTTTTCTTTAATTTTTAAAGAAATTGTTAATTTATTGGAGACACACATATGTCCCAAATGGATCCAGTTTTTATATTCAAACAAAGAAAAAAGGGAAGCGAACATGTATTTCTACGACCGATGTCGAATACCTGGCGTCATAAGATGCGTAGTTGGGACGCATATAAAAATAATAAGTCCAGGAGAGCAGACACAGCATCTATATTATAATAGGAAAGGGTTGCTGCTAGTAAATATTTTAAGAAAAACGGTTACTTTTGGTATCTATAATTTTTGTTTTTATAGATCTCCGATCATCAGAAGAAGTTTCGTTATGTCAATGCAAAACACCCGGGTGTTTCATACGATTTGATGATTTGGAATTTGTCAAACGCAAAAAATATTTTGAGAACCACGCAGGAAAATGGTGATAACACATCCTGGCTTCTCGGTAAGTTAGCATTACAAAGATTTAAAAAAGGGTAAAATGTAATTTTTATTTCTGTATACTTACTCCTTAACCCTTTAATGCATGATTTTTTCTTTTTAATTGTAATAGTTTTTTTCTTATAAAGATGTTTTTGGTTGAAACGAATTTCAAAGTAAAAATGGTTGGAAGCAGCTAATTTTCCCGGAAAATTGATTTTATGACATGATGCCTATTTGCATCATTATGCATTTATGGTATACAATTTAAATATTTTTCCATTTATAACGCTTTTTAATAAAAAGGCAATTCGTTCAAAATTAAAATAAATTTCAAAAACAATATTCTTATTTATAAAAATTACATAAATGTAAATGTATGTTTACTACTAACTGTATGCAAAACATCGACTAACTTACTTTAAATGGCGATTTTATTTTCAAAATGCAGAAAAAAACAAAAAACTGTGTGAAACGAGATAGAAAAACAAATGAACAACAGATATACGAAACAAAACAGAAAAAATATGCTCAAATGTAGATGCAGTTCAAATTAGAATAACATGATGCAGATATGCTACAGTATGCATTAAAGGGTTAATAGGTGATTCCGGATATATATTAGATACAATTTTGTTGACTCCATTTCGTGAAGCTGTTTTAAGAAAACAGACGAAATTCAACAAAACACATTCCATCGGAAGGAACATAATAGAGCGAGCCATAGAGGTTTTGAAATCCAGATTCAGGCATTTATTGGGAGCGAGATCATTACACCACTCTCCGGAAAAGGTCTCAAAAATAGCAAATATAAGGACTGTATCGAAAAGAAAGTATCCACAAAAAATTTAATTTTCTTCGCCTTGCTCTAATTCTATTGTAACGGAAAAGTGCCGTTAGATAGAACAGCTCTTTGTAGGTAAATATTGCGTGTGATTTTTACAATTTGTTACCCAGTTGTAATATTGTCACGAATTAAAGAAGAAGTGCTTAAATTTATTTTGCACAAATTTTGCATTTAAAATGGTGTTTCGTTTAGAAATTTAGCTAAGCGCGAAAATATAAGTAAAAATGCAGTGAGAAAAATAATTAGTAAGTCTGGGGAACATGGTACGGTATAGGATTTACGAAAAAACGGTCGAAAACAAGGTCCCAGCAATCCCAAATTAGAGCCAAAATTGTGAGTGAAATTCGCAAAAACAAATCAATGTCTGTCAGAGATTTATGAGGGTGGTACTAGCATAGGAATGACCCAGCGGGTAAAATAAGGCGTGTGACTTGAAGACATATAAGAAACATAAAGTTCCGAAACGAAGTGAAAACAAAAAATTGCATGTTAAAACCGTGCAACTGCCCATTAATAAATTTGGAGCTGTTAAAAATCCACTGCATCACTTTTGTGGAAAAACAAGAAACTCCGCCAAATTCACCAGAACTTTGACCAATTGTGAAAGATATTGGGCAATTGCGAAGCGTTACTTGAAAAATAACGGTAAACTAGCAGAAAATTTAACAAAGTTCAAACAGTTAGTCCAAAGCACCCAGACAAATGAATAAAACTGTGCAGAATCTAAGTAAAGGCATCAAATTAAAAATTCGCTATGTATTTAGAAAATAATTTCTCAAATGTTTTAAACATAAAATCTGCTAATTAGAAGTCTGGTTTATGATAAAACATCATTTTATAATACTTAAAATTGGTTTTTTGTGTTTAAAATTGCTTTTTTTTTTGTGGATACTTTCTTTTCGATACAGTCCTTATGTGGTGTAGCCTTGCACAATATTTGCATTAGTTATAAAATAGAATTAGGTGATGAACTTTTAATAGATCGTGAAGATAGGGTTATTGAATTTGTTGGCGAAGATAGTGAATCCGATTTACATAATCAAGTAGTCAATTTGCGAAATAAAACTGCCGATTCGTTATAAAAATAAAACTTGTTTTATTTCTGTTTAATTCAACTTATGTAAAAAAAAATATTTAATTCAGTTTATCACATAAAAATGAAAATATATCACTAATTCATACAAACTTTTCTTATAGTTATTCTTTTCTTTTCTAATTTTCTCTCTTCTAATAGTTGCACTGTTAGTTTTAATTTGTCACTCCTGTTCGACTGTTTGTTAGCTAAATGTTCTTTGTAAAGGTTAAGCTTTTCGGCCTTCATTTCGACAATCTTTCTTAATAATTTTCTTTTTCTTTCTTTAAATCAATGAATGAAGATTTATTAGGCTTGTGATGTTTAAAGTGAATTAAAAAGCAGGTATATAGCCTAGATTTATATTTATTTATTTATAAATCGAATTCATCTTCAAGGAAATTTGTTCCTAAATGGTTTGCTTACAAATACAATAAACAATTTTAACAAAAAAACAAAAAAAAACAAAAAACCGTTACAATCACAATAATGTAGATATAAAAAGAAAAAATGTTTTGAAAAAATTCTAAAAAACTTACATTTCAAATCATACTTTTTTCCTGAAAGTTTTGAAACCTCCCGCAAATGGTTGCTGACGTCCTTTAAAACACTGTTTACAGTATTATACAAATTTTCTTTTATTATCGTCTGATTTTTTAACAGCTGCAGCCTTTCAAAATCAATGGATAATTTCTCGCTGTTGTGTTTTTTATTTTGATTCTTCTCTTTTTTTTGTTCAGAGGTTCTTTTGTCACAACTTCTTGACGCTTAAGAACTAAATCAACAACCACTGGATCGGTATGCTCTACTGTAGTGACAATTATTAAATTTATTTCACCGAATTCTCGCCCAGGTGGATTTGTTGACAAATTTATATTCAATATTTGCTCTTAGTTCTGTTTTTATCATATCCCAAGGACTTTTAGTGTCAGATTTTATATCTGAACCAGATTTAGTCATTCCGCGCCCAATATCTAAATTTTACTGCATTGTGACTAATGACTCAAATTGTGCTTTATTGGTTATTTTCATATTTAACACGTAACGTTTTTAAACTGAATTAAAAAAATAAACAAAAAAATTAAATATGCACACACAACTAGCTAGTCTTAAAAATAATTTGTTCTGTTTTTCGATTATATTTTACTTCATTGATCAACGGCGCGGCGTCGTGAACTAAAATGACATCGACGGATCATAAAGATGAATTCGATCGACAGCTGTCAATCGAAATTTACAATCATAATACAAATGTTTTGTGACGTCGACATATCGTTATCGACTTGACTATGGTTCTTAACGGCATAAATATTTATTTAAGTAATTGGGAGGTACTCATCTGTTAATTCGTTTTTTTCTGTTGACCGTGACACCACTTTAATCTGTGCTCTACCTCCGGTTGGTACACTTTTGTATTGCTATAGGTGACACCGTTTCACTCGCCTACCAATGATTTTTGAGGATTGCTTCAAGAAGAAAAGTATGTTACTTGTTCCATTCGCGATTGCTTCTAAATTTTGCACGAATACTTTTTAGCAGTTAACAAGAAACATAAGGTTGTTATTGATCAAAATATGTTATCCCCTCCTCATGCTTCCCTGTGAGGAGACATTTACAAGAGAAATTTCTAAAACCACCGATTGAGCTAATTTTAGGATATTTAGTACACAATCAAAAATAAATTGATACGTGTATCATTATGTAATGGTGATTGTGATGTTGATGTTAATGGTGATGATGGTGGTGAGGGGGGGATGATGATGCTGATTGAGATTGAGATTGTGATTGTGATGGTGATAGGGATAGTGGAATGGCATGATGGTATAAAGGTAGGATAGTATGATTATATGAAGGTACGATGGTAACATGATATAAATGGAATAATGGTGTAATGGAATAACGGTGTGATGGTATGATGGTGTGATCATGATATAAATCAAAACCAACAAAAATGTTTATACAAGCCGTGCCAAGCAAACACTTAATCTATAAAAATTGTACCCTATGGCTTAGTATTAGTAATGTATAAAATAAATCAGAAAATATATATACACAAAACTAACACAAATGCCTAAAATATTGTTTACATTTTTGTTGCTTTTGTGACATACCAATACCAACTCATAGAGCACAATTTCTGAGAGAGGATCGGTGTAAAGAGCGAATGGCACGGCTTGTATAAACATTTTTGTTGGTTTTGTATAAATGTATGATGTATGATGGTAAGATGTTTTGATTGGATAATGGTTTAATAGTATATTTGTGTGATGGTGTGATGGAATGATGATGTGATGGTTTTGATGGTATAAAGCTATGATGGTATGAAGGTACGATGGTGGGGCTATAGTATGATGGTGTTGTGGTATGATAATATGATACAGTTGTATTTGTATGATAGTACGATAGTGTGAGGTTAAAATTATATGATTATTATTGGTATCGGTATCATTCGTAAAATTCTCATTTAGAAGCATGTCAAATAAATTTCAATGACAACACGCGAGTTCGTCTGTAAATCTACGCCTCATCGAGAAAGTTTTTACAACAACAACTTCAATTATGTAAAGCATGAAAGTAAACCCAATAAAAAACTTGAGGGACATATTTCTATAAAATAGAACCCTATTACCTAAATCATGAGAGTGTTTTGGTATGAGAGTCTCACATGTTAACATTCAATATTTACTTCGTAGTGACGCAACCTCCTACAAATCAATTAGCAATTAACACTGACAAAAACGCAGTGTAAGCAGATCTCTAGCCAAGTAATTGGCAGTGTTCGATCCTTTTCATTGGGTCTTCTAGGTATGTGTCTACTTAAAAGAGAACGTACCTTAATTCCGAGAGTAGAAACTTTAAAAATTTGTGTATTTTTGCCATTTTCTTATTGTCATATTTATTTGTATTTGAAATTAAATTACGATCGTTTCGGATGTTACTCTTTTAACAAATTTCTAACAAATCCCCATGGAATCATTTGTAAATATTTGTGTATGAAATATTCTAATTATGTAACAGAAAATTATTGAGAATATGATGAATATAACAAATCAAATCTTGGTTTAATTTTTAAGAGACCAATCAGATTTCGCCCTCGGTATTGAAAAGGCGAGTCAAGTATGACACTTGGATTTAATATAAAAAAAATCAAACGTAAATAAGCTGATACAATATTTTTGTGGTTTTTTCTCTGGTGGAGAAATGAACATAATCTGATTATATAGAAATAAAAATGTGTTATGTTCTAACAAATATTCAGAAGAAAATTTGCTGAACCCGTTTGAATTAAATCTTTCGACATCAAACGATAACGATAATTGAGCCCAAACATTCTCTATAATGTGTCAGTTCATTACAACTGTATCAGTTGAGTTTTTTTCAAACATCAATATAACCTAAAGGTGTTTTAGCCGTTTAAAAATTGTTTAGGGTACTTGGAACTTAAATGCTTTTTAACTATTTTAACGCTTTTAAAATGTACAGGGAATATGTCGGGAGTATATATTGCTGTGGAAGTCTTACGTGTGTTCTACAAATATTTTCATAGTAAGTATTTGACGGAACTCTACGAACTTATGCCTGGTCTGTCCAAACCAACACGTACATTGAGACGTTCAAATTGCAGGTATAACGTGGAACAAGAATTTACAAATACCAAAACACTTTTTTTCTTCGGAATATGCATTTGTGGAATGGGCTGGACGATGGAGTCTTCCCTGTGGCATACAATTTATAGAAGTTAAAACTGCCATTTCACATTTAGTACTTTAATTCCTTTTAAAGTTGTGATGTGTGTCGTTGCATAAGCGCTTGAGGACACATTCTTGAAGCAACTCCTAATCTTAATCCTTTAATAAAATAAAATAAAAATCTTGCAAAGATCACAATAGGCAATCCCTTGGCAATCGAACTCCGCAAATCAAATAACAAAACTAAAAACACTTCTAGAAACAAAAAGATCGGGAAAGAGGAGGGGCCTAAAATTTATAATTATTTACTCTATTACCACAGATAAGAATAGACAGATGTACATCTTGTATGGGCCAAATTTACATTAGAAATTTCAATACCAAATTCTAATCTAATCCTTTTAGAGAAGGACGTATATATTGTAAAATACAATTTTGTTTGAAGTTGGTTTATGTTTGCTTTGATATAATCAAAATAGCCATACGTAAAAAAAGATAAAAAGAGGCAGAAATGTACGTCCTGCTCCAAAAGGATTGGATTGGAATTATTGTATTGAAATTTCTAATGTAAATTTGGCCCATACAAGATGTACATCTGTCTATTCTTATCTGTGCTATTACCCTGAAGCAAACCAAATTTTCTGATAGTATCACTCTTTACCAAATTTCTTTGCCGGGGATTTAACACGATATTTGAGAAAATATCTAAATTAGCTTAGCCTTAACGGCCTCGGCCTTATCTAAAGGAATTCACACCAGTATCTACCAATTGATTGGTATTTCAATATCTCTCTCATTATATGCTAACCATAATATTTTGTGAAAATACAAATTTGGTTTAAGAAAAGTTTGCTGGAAAAACTGGAAAAAACCTTAAGTAACAATCAGCTAATTAATTGTAGAATTTACTATTCAGATAAACTCGCATTAAATATATTTAATTAGAAATAATTAGTTTAATTAACATTAAAATTTTTTTTTTTTTATATACCACCATTTTCCATTCTTTTAGATATGCCTAGATAGCGCTAACGGATACATAAACAATTAAAAGGTCAGTTACTCGATGACAATATGTTTATTCCAAACGCAAATTTGAGTCTAATTCCCTGCAGGAAAGGGTGTGATTATAAATATATCTGGATTAGTGTTAACAAATAATTAAGAAAAATTTGATAAATGTATTTGACAATTAATGATGCCATAATTACATTTTTAAAACAATATTGTTGACAGATTTTATTACACAATAACGATATAAATTTTAATTAATCACGCGAATATATCCGAAATATTCAAAGAACATCCAAATCCGGCATCTATTCAAATAATGAAGAAACAAATTTTTGCGAAGGAATAATAGTCAGTCACAGTTATAACATAAGACATAACTAAATAAAATTATGAAACGATTTATAGTGCGAGTAATGTTTGTTTTTCATAACTACAGATTGTTTTAAATATTCCAATTTGTGTTAAAAGAAAATACAACAAACATAAAATGAATTATGTGCGCGGTTTTCCTTTGGCAAATCATTCCCTTTACGTAAATAACGTTCGTTTTTCTTTTGTTTTCCACTCTCTCTGTGATTTTCTTTACAGATGTGGTACAATACAAGAAATGTTATTGTTAACGATATTTTCTATTTTGTTCAGATTTCCCTTGAAGTTATTTTGTTTGTTTGTGGGCTAGAACAATAACGAAAATAATGAAAATTTATCAAATGAAATATGAAAAGTGGTTAGAGAGTAGTAGTCAGGGAAAATGAAAGCGTGGAAGTAATCATTGTGGTATTTTTAATTTTTACCACGCGGATTTAGAATAGCTTGTATATTTTGTTTTAATTGCTTTTGTTTGATTTGGAATAATAATTATTATGAATTATGAATGGGATTTATGTTGATGGATTATTTAATAGGCAGCTAAAATAAAATTCTGTTATGGTTTATTCATGATATCTTTCTATACTTAAAGCAAATAGGGTTTTCGTTTTCGTGAAATGCTATTATGTATAGCTACATATATTCAGAAATTATTACATTTTCACAAGCAGGCAGTATAGCTGAGCCGATAGCCGATAGCTTACACATACACTACACATTATGCAAAAACTAGACTGAATAATTCGTTTTAATGTACATACAGAGTGGTAATACTACGATGAAACAAAAAAAAATTCAAATGTTACTTTTTTGTTGATAGTCTATATTTTTAACCCAAATCAGTATGGGTTATTTTACCTACATTAACGTACGCGATGAGTGTTGTGAATTAACACGATATTCATCTATGAGTGTACGATTAATAATAAGCTAACTAATGTTGTGTAACAAACATATTTATGTAAAACGGAAAATGCCTCAGAACAACGTTTTAACAAACTAAAAGCAAAAAAAGCAAATTTTCCTCCTTCAGAGTGCGTTTTTTTTATTCCATCGAAAACGACATTAGTAAACAAAAAGTTAAATTAAACATTTAAATTATAAAATAAATTTTTCTACGGCTCTATCGAAATGTGTCCCTAGTAATGAGTCGTTTTATGGTTAGTATACGTAGCACATTATATACGATTTTTCATTTCACACACGGTTGCCTAGGCGATAGTTTCAGAATATATCGATAAAAGTATACTATTCCAGTACAATGAAATGCGAATTACATAGGAGGCCGCGTATAAAAACATAAAGTTATTGTTATTTATATGTGTGTCAAACAAAAATCGGAAAATTCAGATCATTATTACAAGTAACGCGGAATCGTTTAGATTAAAACTGCATAATTATTTTAATTATGGATAGTGAAAGTGAATTTGACTGTACACCACCCAATATCAAAGAAGCTGCCAATAGTTTATGTTCCAATGTGATTATACCTAAAATATCGAAAGAAAAATATATATGGTAAGTACATAATTTGCTTATTGATTGGCGTAAAAAGCCAACCATGACATTATTTTCCGAAAATATTATTTTGGCCTATTCTGGTGAGCTCGCAAACAAATTCCAACCTTCGACTTTATGGACTCAATATTCCATATTAAGAACAACTCTTAATATAAACCACAATGTGGGTATTACCACGTACAATAAATTAGGAGCATTTTTAGCCTTTATGTGACTGGATATTAAAAAATCTTTTTAGCATACTGGAATGGTATAAATGTTCCCAGTATAAATTAATAGAGAATTTGATAAAAAATTTAAATTATTTCGATTTGAACAGACAATAAAATAGCACAAATAACGGCAAAAGAAAACCAAAAATACGACGAAAAGAAAACACTAAATCATAAGAAAATGTATAGTCAAATCTGCATTTGGGTACAATTGTACCCAGTTCAGTGACATAAAGGTTAATGCGAAAATCAAATGGATAAAAATCGAACATACTGACAAAAGTATGTCGATCTTAAAAACTTTTTGTGTAGGTCGCGTTAGTTATGAACATGAAAACACAGATTGCAATGATTTAGGTTCCAATTTTGGTGGACGTTCCGAAAACCAATTTTACGACATTTTAAATAATACGTACCTGCGCCCGAAAAATAATACGCATTGCAGTTTCTTTTTGAACTACCAGAAAAGGAAATGTACCGTACAAATAGTCGGTATCAATAAAGTTGGAAATTTGGGAAAGCAGATTCCTTCTTACTTAAACCTTCCAAATCCACAACTGTATACCGGCCACTGTTTTCGCAGATCTTCTGCAACAATTCTGATTGACAGTGGTGAAGACATCACATCTTTAAAACGGCACGGTGGTTGGAAATCTACTACGGTCGCAGATCAGTCCTTAATGAATAAATTACATGAAATTATGAGTAAAATCATGTGTTTCATTGAAAATTCGGTTGATACTCCATCTACTTCCAACGTTCCAACAAATTTTAGAAAACTATGATTGCGCCAAACAAATAGTTGATAAACAATACTCCTCAAATTAGCCAACAATATTTTTAATAACTGTTCAAATATTTCGGTCGGTTCATTTTACAGAGTAAAATATAAATTAAAATTATTTTGTTTTTTAATGTACATACGAGAGTATAGTGTAGGCGTACAAAAAGTATAATGTAAAACTCGCACGGAAGACTCATTTCCCACTCGTATTGAAATGCAGCACTCGCTAAGGCACGTGCTGTAAATGCAAATACTCGTAGGAAATACCTAATAAATAAATAAATAACTCGTGGGTCATTTACAAAGTTTTTCGCATATAATGGCTGTTACTCACTCATATGATTTACGACACTCGCCTATCGACTCGTGTCGATAAACTTCATCTTCATGAATAACAGTTATCATTATATGCTCGTTGAATAATATACTATTTAGCACAACCGATGAAATTATTTTGTTGGTGTAACTGTGAAGGAAAATTCTGTATATAAATACAGAAATTTTCAATCATATTATCAGTCCATCGATCAATCCATAGATCAGTCTATCGATCAATACTTAACAATAAATTATTATAACTAAAGTATTGTTAACCAAAGCAGTCATTGCAAACATCTCAGTCATATGTAGTCAAAATTATATAAATAATAAACTTTTTGAAAACATTAATTTTAATTCAATAAACTTAATTACCCTGCTTTATATTCCAATCAAAAAAAAATTTTAGTTCTGAGAAATTACAGATAATTTAGTGTTGATCAAAATTATGTGTACCCACAAATTTGTTGTCATTATTATTTGTCTAATAATATTCGGTTTATTCTATGAGGAAACATTCCTGGTTGATGATAAACCAGTCGGTACTCAATTTTCCCTTCAGCAAAGTAATGCTCCCATGCATAAGACGAGTCATTGCTATGAAATTATACAAAAATCTGGAACATAGTTATTTGACTCGGCCAGTGTAGGGTTTCTAATTAAGCCTGTAGACGTTTGAGTTAAAGTGTAAAATATTCATGATCTAACAAGACAAAAAATTTGTTGCAGAGTGCCAAGGAAACCGAGTTGGATAAGATTATACGTGATGTTAACAACAAATGTTTGAACCACATGCGAAATGTTATAGAAACTAAACAAAAACTGACCATTTGCATACACGACATTAGTGACTTTATCGTTATATAATTACCCAAAAATAATCTTAAATTTGTACTGTAATTTTGGACTGTATATTATAACCGCATTTCTTGACGCATAGTGATCCGGATCAGATCATAGTTTACATTGAAAGCAACTACAAAAAATTAACAAATTTTTGTTTTTGGATCAAAATTTTGATCCGAGTAGTAGTTTTTAGTGATTGTTGTTTCATGAAACATGACCTAGAGCCTAACCAAGTGCAAATTTTTGACGGCATTTTTTTATAACTTACATATTCAGCTGATGGAATTATCATCGCGCTGGCAGACGTACCAGGCTGTGGCGGACTGGCTTGTGCTGGTTGTGGGGCTGTCTAAAAAATTAAATGATTAGGTTGTTTGTTCAATAAATTTCACAATAAATCTGTCTTAGTCTTATATTAAAACCACTTTTACGTGGTCATCTAACGTATCTAGTCTACAAAGGTATTAGCTCCAGAATCTGCGTCACCGCCAACCTCTGCATTCGTAATTGGTCCCACTCCACTTTGGTTTTTCACTTTTATATTTAATTGTTGTCATTGTTCACTTGTTTTATTTATAGGTTCGATGTTATTCACATTCTCCCCTATTCGGTTCCAGGTGACTTTTTTGTTGGTGGTCCCCCGCGCCGATCCGTGTTTCACTTAGTAAAGACAAAATAAAATTTAACAAATATCATTTAAATAAGTAAGTAGATATGCGTTTGCTTAGCTTCAATAAATTCAAAGCTATCTCCAACCAAATAGATAAAAGTACTTTTTTGTCGAAGTATTGCTCTTGACGCTTCATTTGGCTTTAAATTTTTATTAAACTTAATTTAAACATGGAAAACGCCACCAAACAGTAGGTTAAAATAAAAATATAAAAATTTAATTTATAAATTTAATTATTTTCACTTAACAAAAAAAATATTAAGTAAACATTCCTTCCTGCAAAATGAAATTTTCTTGGCCCGGGCCCGACCGTCCCTACAAAATGCAAGAGGTGAGCCGGCCCGGCCCTGTTAAATTTATGGAAATGGAAAAAAGCACGGCCCTGCCCTGCAGTACTATTTAAATCAATTTGTCTCCATCATTTTGGCACGATAAACCCGAGCCCGGCCCGATATGGTTTTTACATAAATAAAGCACGGTCTCTACACTTTTTACTTGCTAAGTTTCACATACTTGATTTTGATCGGTATACAATTTTAACCATAAAAATAACGATTTTTCTTTATGAGTACATCAATACGTATCAGTAATATTTGATTTGCTTTAGTGATATTTTTTGGTTTGTTTTGATGAAAAACAGAAATTAAAGCAGTTTTGGCTGCAAACAGTTTTTTTAATAAAAAAAATAGTTTTCCAACGTAATTTTTTGTATCACTAAAATTTGCGCTTGGTTAGGCTCCTGATCCGGATCAGTTCAAACGTCAATAAATGCGGCTATTATTATACAAGCGGCTGGACGAGCTTACCGTTATATTAACAAAGTAGACATAGAAAATCAAAAAAATAATAAAAATACAATAAACTCGAAAATACATTGTACGTGTATTTTCAAAGCAACCTTGGTTATACCAGAACCATCTTGAAGTGAATGGAGCCGGCATGTGAAAAATGAACTTAAAATAAGAGATATAGAAACACTAAAAATTCATTTATTTTCATAGTGTTTATATGAAAAAACGCGATTTCGATTGACGATAAAATATGAATTAAAAGTTAAACCCAGTTAAATAATTTTTTAAGAAATCGCTAACAAACAACTCAATGTCTTACTCATTTAAAACACAGATTCTCAAATTTCCATATTTTCCGGCAATAATCAAAAGAAAATAAGGGAAATTAAATTAAAAAACATTCTACAGCAACAACAATGTGTATTAAAAAGAGAAAATTCAGTTTAATGACGACATCGTATCTCCACATCTAAAACCAATGGTAAGAAAAAAGACAACACGTCTCCGTTCAACAATTAAACTAAAATAAATCAGAAAGAGCAAACAGAAAAAAATAAATCAATAAAATGAGTGCGAAGAAAACAAAAAATCAAAACAATCTAGCATGCTTTGCAAATTCAAAATAACCATAGAAACATATTCGAATTCAAATTTGAATGGAGGCAATGAAAGAGATGATTATTGTATTTTTTATAAACGAGTAATGTTGATGACAATGATGACGTAGTATATTACAAAAACAACAATATTTAAAATTTCAAAAGTACCTTATTTTTCATGACGATTTTCACTTAGAAATAAACATTTTCAAGACTCGATTTTTCAATCAATTAATATTTCATGTTTCATGAACATTTTCATATAAAGACAAAACAAAAGCTCACATTTCTAATAAACTAAAACTGTAAATGAAAATAACCGTTTCCCCATATAGTTTCATAGTAAAGGAAAAATTGTTTGTACCTTATTTTAAGCTTAGTAAAAAATACAGTCGATACTGGAGGCTCTTATTTATACAGTAGGCTCTGGTTATACAAAGCCATGAAGGCTCTGGTTTTATATGGATACGTATGTTATTTCTATGAGGTGGCTTGCAAGTAAATTTCCAAGTTGAATACCTAAATTCTTTGAACCCTTCTGGGTTACCATCCCCTCTCCCACCCCACATTTTAAATTTAAAAAAAGGTTGCATAGTTACGCTTCTAAGAAATCTTTCTATAAAAAATGGGCTATGCAACGGTATTAGGATGGTCGTGAAGGATTTTAGTCGAAATTGTATCAAAGCGGAAATTATTACTGTGGCACATTCCGATACTGTTCACTTTATAACAAGAATTTCACTAAACAGAGCTAATGATTCATCTCTATCTACCTCTCAGTTAGGCTGTCTTACGCTAGGTATATAAATAAACCACAGGGTCAAATTTTCAAAAATATTGGCCTATTTCTTCTTCAACCATGTTTTACTCATGGATAGCTATGTATATACCGCATTTTCCAGAGTGACTTATTCTGATGTACTCCAAGTACAAATTTCGGAGCAACAAGACAAGGAAAAATATCGACGGTGGTAGTTGTGACGGATAATGTTGCATTTAGTCAAGTGTTTCAGTAGAATTTTTGTTTGTTGGCAATTTTAAAGTACTCAAAAAAAAAAAAATTTTAAAAATACAAAATGCAGAAAAGACAAAAATGAAATTGTAATTGAATTTTTGTTCCATATAAATAATAAAAATTACCGATCAAGCGGCACAGAGTGTAACAATTTTCGGTTAATAGAACCGAAAGCGTTAACAGAAATATCCGTCCGTCCTCATCCGATGAGGACAATTCAGTTGTTTCAAATTGTTCTGACTGCTTTATTTTATTTAGGGTATCATTTAAATCGTCGTCGTTTTGCATAGTTGACTGCACGGCAGACAATATTACCTCTCCTTTTTCAGCCAATGCTTTAACCTGGACTTTATAAGTTCGACTTGTATTTGCTAAGCGTTTTAAACGGTCAATCACGTGCAACACCTTCACCTCTACTTTTTGAAGTTCCGGCGCTGAAGGTTTTTTAGCGATATCAATGTTGACGATCCATTCACGGTGTTGTTGCAGTTTATTTGTACATTTTTGAATCTCTCGTTTAGGATTCTTAGACGCGGATAAATGAGGACGAAAAGGTTTCAATACCGGGTTGTTATTTTCATTTATAAACGCTGCTCTGAGTAGTTGTAGTCTACTTATGGGATCTCCCTTGAGATGTCTGGCTTCACACTCTACCTCGAATTCGTCCGGATCTAAATAATCGACATCCATCTTATTGCTCTTTTAACTCGGATATGGACAAACAAGGCAAAAAAAAAATAATAATAATAATAATAATTTCAAAAACAAATAATAATAAAATTGATGAGATGTTTTGAACACTTAACTCCCTGATAACGAATGCAATCGCACCAAGATGTATTAATTCTGAGAGTTAATAAAATTCAAAAAAAAAATATTTGTCGAACAAAAATACAATTGTTTGATCAAACAAATTATAATCCAAACAAATAGCCCTTCGCTATAACGGAGCTTTTCTCACTTGATTATCTAAATATAAACTATTAATGTTACCCACCAAATACCAAAACACGACAAAACAAAATTTCGCAAAAATATCAACACGAGGTAATGCAAAGGTAATGAATTCAGACTCCAAGTCCTAGACTTGAATTGTTGTAATTATGTCGAGAAATAATTAAAAATACACAAGAATTGAACTATAATTATCTTTCATAAATTAAACAAAAAAACAAATTGAAGAAAATAAATCGATCGTGAATAAACAAACAAAGATTCAAAATGAACAGAATGAGATTAGGAAAGAAACCCACCCACCAAAACGAAAGCTGAGGTTCAAATTTCGCTTAGTCTGGTATTTATTTTCTGTTTGGTTGTTGATTAAGTTGATCACTGCTTTTTTAATAGGATATAAGGATAAGGGAATAGGGTTAAGGAAATTTGAAAACTCTTCGATATGTAAGGATTAATTTCTAGAACCATCAAAGTTCGATAATCTGAAGACAAAGAATTTTCAAAATAAATTTTATGTATATATTCTGTGTGTTTACGGTGGTCTAATATAGTCAAGTGTCTACACTTATTACTTCTGTGGAAAATGACATACAAAAAAAACACCGTAAAAAAAAAATGTTATTACATTATTACATTGTATGTAGTTATTTCTAGAATCGTGAAACAATAATTGGATCAACGTTAAAACGGAAATAATACGTTCACAAATCTATTGATTGACCTTAAACAATGTAAAGAATGAAACTGTAAACTACTTCAACAAGGTTACTTGGACAGTAGGATGCTTCATCAAAAAAAAATATTATTATTTATTAAGACATGCTAAGCACGCTTGGGCGCCACTGTAACAATTTTCGGTTAATAGAACCGAAAGCGTTAACAGAAATATCCGTCAAGGGATTTTAGGGTGGTCATTTAAGCCGACTAAACTCAGGGAAATGGGGTGGGGATTTCCTAAAACCTTGACAGACCTTGATAGACCACAGGATTAAAATAGAGAAAGCAGCGATCAACTTACCACAAGGTTAAGGGGGGACTTCCATTCCCAATCTCACTCCACGATGTACGAAATTATCTCATTCTGAAATTAAGAGCACTATTCCGAAAAGACCGACGATTTTCCATACAAAAGAAATTACAGTTTATTTTTAAATAATAATTTGATCTTTTACAATTTCAACAAAATAAATCAAGAAAAAAAATAATATAAAGGAATGAAACTAAAAGGAATTCGCTCTTGGTACCAAGTAGAATATATACTGACTTAATATCTATGAATTTATATCTACCTAAACCGCATTACAATTGGTATATAACCTTAACAATTAGCGACCCTAATAAACCAGGGTTCTTCATATTTTATGTTTTAAAGTAAATTAATAATGTAAATTAACTATGATTTAAGGTAAATTAATGTATCAAAAAAATTATATAGTTTATATAGTAAATTTAAAAAAAAAATTCATGAAAACTCATCTGTTTACTATCCGATGATGCTGAAGATGATGATTGATGACACATGTTGATTGAAGTTATAATGATGACACCGTAATTGTTTTTTTTTTATTGTTTTTTTCTTTGTATTATAACACTAATAATGTATTATAAATCACCATACATACGCAATAGATTGTAAGGCTTTTATTGTCCTTTATTAAACAATCGACTCAGGTTACACTAGATTGTTTTATTCAATGAAAAACTACACAATAACACTACATATTTATGATTTCTGTTCTTGGATTTTAACATTTTTTATTAATCACTCGATATAAGTTAATTATATAACTAGGTACTATTATTATTTTCACTTAATTAAAGTTCGGTTTTCCGCTATGGGTTTTCCGTTATGTTACCATAAGTTTATCTCTTATAGTCGAATGTTCTTTTAAATTCATTCGGAAAAATACTTGCGGACTTATCTACGTATTATCACATTAATATATTAATAACTGAATATGCATAGTCTCATTTAATTGTAAATATTTAATTAGATTACACAAAAAAAAAAATCGGTTTTCCGCTGCGGGTTTTCCGTTATTTTACCATGAGTTAATTATATTTCTTGTAGTAGAATGTTCTTTACACATAACTCGGTAAAATACTTTCGCACTGATATCACTTATGCTTAACACTCATAAAATTATTAAATTTATGCAATCGCACTACTTAGCATTATTTAACTGTCAATAATAAAAAAAATCGTTTTTCGCTAGTTTACCGCCTTGACAATGTTCTTTTTTTGTTTCATAGCCCGGCAAAATGCATCCAGACTAATTTCACTTATGATTACACTCGTATATATGTATATGTATTATTAAATATAATTTACTTAATTTTTAATAAATGATAACAAAAAAAAACATTTCGGTTTTCCGCTTTGGGTTTTCCGTTATTGGCAGGGGCCTTGTAAGACCTTTTGTATATAATTCATAAATTATCGTTATTTTATAAAATAATTTTTATTACATCTCACTCAAAAAAAAAATTTAACTTTCGGAATAACCACCAACAATTTCTTTTGTGATTTTATGATTTTAAATGTTTATCTTTTTTTATTTTTTTATTTTCTACTTGTCATTATTGTTCAATTTTTAAAGTATCTTCTTGCATAATTATTTTTCGACTGATCCCAAACTCAAAACCTGCATTCCATCAAATTATCGTATCCCCCACCAAAAAAACAATTCACAATAGCTAAAATAAAATATTTCGAATTACAAGTTACCATAAAATTTCTCCAAGCCAACACTCTCGGTGACGATGCATCGTTACAAGAGGTTAAAGCTGCGGGATAGGATCCTGACGAGAACCCGGTACATTGGAATCGGTACATTGGGAAGAGATGCTTAAATGGAATTATGATCATCTGGCGAGGAAGCCATCATTTGTTGGAGTGCAAAATTCATGGGCAGGCGTACCATTCATGTTAGTACAATATACTGGCATGGAGCTCTACAATGTGCAGGCTTCGATTAGCCTGCTGTATAAGGTAGGACGTCAAAAGTAAACTGAGAATGAGTTGGGAGTGCCTCGAGCCCCAGAAATATTGCACAGACATAAATAAACAAACAAATAATAAAATTGTGCAATTGCACGGAAGCCCCCTAGTCTAAACTATATTCAATAAAAGTATAATATTTTATATATATATATTCATAACAAACAACGTTGTTATCATTTAAAAAATACAACTCGCAGCATAATCCACAGATTACAGTTTTGGTAAGTATCAATAAACGTCGTTAGTACCATAAATGATACCGAGGTTTACAAACAACGGGTGAACTTCTGTATAACAAAGCAAAAGAGATAGCGAAAGAGGGCAGTACGCTCTAGCAGCTTTCGAACAACGTCTTAGAGAGATCGTCAGTAGTCAAATAACATTTAACTTTTATAAACTGTAAATCTACTACAGTATAACAAACCGTTACTGTCAATATTCTTCAAGATAATTCAAGATAGTTATCCTCCAAGTAACCCCAACTCTTCAAGCAGAGTTTTATTTCTCTTAAGTGAGACAGTTATTTTATTTACGTTTACAATATTAACGTCAGATTACAAAACACGTGAATATAAAACATTCTGTAATATAAAACAGAGTATCGACTTATAGTATTCTTATTATCATTATCGGTTTTATCATCGAAGTGTGTCGATGACAATAAAATTATGGCAGGGTTTTTTTTTCATGGACTTCATTTTAACATCTAATTTAATAACATTCATGCCCTCACCGAGGCGAGAAGCCTGTTCAAATCAAAGACGCTTTCTACGATCAGCTCGAAACCGTCCTGAGCAAAATTTCGCAACATGACATTAAAATTGTTTTGGGCTACTTCAATGCTCAAATTGGCAGTGCTGGCAGTACATATCGAAGCACTATCGGCCCAAACTCCTTGCACCATACATCAAACAACAACGGGATGCGCACCATTGAGCTAGCTTTACTGTACAACTTGGTGGTTGCCAGCACATACTTCCCACATAAGCGCATTCATAAAGCCACATGGAAATCAAACGACGGGACATCGGTCAACCAAATCGAACACATCCTCTTGTCCAAGAGACATTTTTCTAGCCTTAAAAACATCAAAACTAAACGTGGAGCTAACATTGATTTAGACCATTTCCTGGTAGTTGCTGAATTAAAATTTCGTCTATCAACCACATATAATCATTGCTTCCAGCGCATCACTCGTTGGAACACTGCGGCATTGAACGACCAAGTTACCAGAACCACCTTCGGGATGACTGTATCGGAAATCTTGGAAAATAAACCACTTCCTGACTCCGTTCAAGAACAGTGGGACATTATCAAAACGGCGGTAACCGATGCCTCAAAGTCCACCATAGGCCAAAATCCGTCAAGGCCTAAAAATCTCTGGATTGATGATGATTGTATTGGTGCTATTCGGGAAAAAGATCGCGTACGACAACGAGATCTATCGCAAAGAACAAGGCAATCCCTTAACGCCTATATGACTGCGAGGAGAATCGCTAATCGATCGGCTATGTAGACGAAAAAAACGGGAATGGCATGAACAACAGGCACGCAACATCCAAAATTCTAGCCTGAGAGATAGATATCGTTGCATAAGAGAATTAGCTACGGACTTTCATCCACGTAGCTGCGCTATTCGCAACAAATCCGGTGAGTTGGAAATGGACACCAAAACCGTCCTCGAAGTGTGGCGAAATTACTTCTCCTCGCTTTTAAATAAATAGGCACCACCTTCCGAGCAACAACCTCTCTTGCTTCAACGCGATATTAACGTCGAGATGACACCACCACCTCCTCGCAGATGAAAAATTCATCAAAAGTGATATCGCAGATGAAAAATTACAACACACCTGGTGAGGATGGTATCTGCAATGAAATGCTCAAATATGGCGGTGATTATCTGTTCTGCCGCATGTTTGAGCTAATATCAACAATTTGGTCTAGAGAAGAAATCCCAGTAGAATGGAAGACGGCTCTTATATGTCCATTTCATAAAAAGGGAGATCGATTGAACTGCAACAACTATCGCGGTATAGCTTTGCTGAACACAGGCTACAACGTTTTGGCCAACGTAGTCGCTGTAAAGTTATCAACTTATAGCGAGAGGATCTTGGGTGATTGTCACTGTGGTTTGCGTCCAAATAGATCAACGACTGATCAAACTTTTACGCTGAGGATTTTGCTGGAGAAATGCTATGAAAAGGACATCCCTGTACACAGTCTATTCATAGACTTTCAACAGGCGTACGACAGCATTAAGAGGAATACGTTATGGAACGTATTGTCCTACCTGGGCATACCGTCAAAATTGGTTTCAATGTGCCAGCTTTTAATGGATGGCTCACTATGTAAGGTGCTAATAGAAGGAAAAATTTCGGATGCCTTTGAGATAACATCTGGAGTGCGGCAAGGAGACCCAATAGCTCAAACTCTTTCAACCTATCATTGGAGTGTGTCATTCATCAGCTCAACATGGCGCAGCGTAGCTGCCTGTATTATAAATCAACCCAGCTATTGGTATACGCTGACGATATTTGCATTCTGGGTCGCAACATCATATCTCTAAAAGAAGTCCTCCTCCCATTGGAATTAACAGCCTAACAAATAGGCCTTCAGATCAATGAAGCGAAGACCAAATACATGGTGACCGCGAGAAGGCAGACTCGTGGGGACTTCATTTCAGGAGACACTCAATATGGAAAGTGAATGAGTTCAAATATCTAGGATCATTGATCACTGAGCATAACTCCGTTTCTGTGGACATTTCATCGAGGATCGCAGCAGGCTACCGAGCATTTTACGCCAATATAAAAATGTTCAAGTCTTCTCATATATCGCGCAAAATAAAATTGGACATCTACAAGGCGCTGATAAGACCAGTAATCACCTTTGGTTGCGAGTCTTGGACGCTGACAGCACAAAACATCCAGAAAATCGCTGTAACTGAGCGTAAGATCATAAGAATAATTCTCGGTCCCATTAAAGAAGGAGCCACGTACAGAATGCGAATGAATCACGAGATCAGAAACGATCTCGATAAAGTTGACATCATTGGATTCATAAAATCGTCAAGGCTAAGATGGCTTGGACACGTACTTCGTTCACAAAATCGGACCACCAAACAGGCCTTGGAGTCGGCACCAACGAAATTAGGACCTCGTGGGAGACCACCTACCCGATGGATGGACGACGTTGAAAGGGACCTAAACACACTCGGTCACCGTGTCTGGCGTTCTCTTGTGGCGGATCGAATTATTTGGAGGAGCATCGTTGAGGCGGCCAAGTCCGTAGCTGACAAAACTCACGTTTTTTTCGGAAACAAGAAACGTTCGATTCAACACTTCGTCCATGGTTTGGAAGGCAATTATTTGACATGTATCTTTTATTTTCACGCGGAGTCCCAACACATATCAACCCCACACTTAGCAAATATTATGCCAGCTCCAAGCTGGAAAAAAAATTATGAAATCATTCCTGTTGAATTATGATATGGAGTGCACAATTGTTGAACAGTAGTTAGGTTGATTTGTTTTTGTACCTTCTTTCCCCAAATATGGTATTCCCTTCAGAAGATAGCTTGTGGAGCTGTCGCGGATCTACCTAACATTCAATCCCTATTTGTTCAACTTTGACTTCGAAAAGATATTCCGCCTCAATAGGGTACCATCGACTATCAGGTTTTCGCCAGGGATATTATAATGTTTCATAAAATTGACATTTACCACAACCCAAATTTATCGAAAAGGCGCCATTTTGTCACCCTGCGAGTTGTTTTATACTTGCACACTAACTTAAATCAGTCGCACAACATGCTTAGTTTGAATAAAATGTTTCCAAATAGAGAATGAAGTCTTGCAAGTCTGATATACCCTGCTTATTTAGTACGCCGCTGCTCACCAATCCGATGAAACAGCGAACTTTAAGTTCATCTGTGGGCTTCCAGATTTATGCACGTTATTCGTAAAGGTACAAGTTGGTAAACCTTACGATATGTTGAATATCTTAATCGCTTATGAATAGCGAAAAAGCATCCATCGGTAAATCTACGTATTTTCTTGGAGGAAGTTTCACCTTGTTGATACCGCCTCTTATAAGGTTACAAGTGGATGTCCCTCCTTGTTGAAATGAGCTGTCTTTTTATTGCGTGTCATCGTATAATGTTTCGTCGATAGGTAGTTCAATAACAATCTAAGCATCTTCGGATTCAGATGCTTTTTGTTCGGCATCACAGTCGGAGTCGCTTTCCAACACATGTTTTCCGCTTTCAGATGAGTCAACACAACCCAAAATATAATTCTGACTCTCATCATCACTTTCTTCCAAAGCAGCTCGAACTTCTTATTCTTCCAAACTTGCTTTCGGTTTGGCATACTGTAGAATATTGTAAACCGTTACATTTGTATTTAAACAATTTACACATGACGCTACCTTGTCCTTCACTTGTTCAATTGCCGTTCACTTTATAGGTACGTAAATTAGAGCTACAAATTGTGATGCAATAGCATTGAAAGGGTTTTACTGTACGTAACTAAATTATCAAAACTGGTATTAAATATGGATGTATTGATAATAATAAAATTGATTGATATACATGAGGTGAGAGATGGGCAGAACGAAGAGTACGGTCCATCTGATGACATCGACATTGTGTAAATAAAATACCAGATATAAAATAAAGATATAACGATATAACAACGATATAACTTAATAATATTTGATAAATGCACTTGTATAGATAGTATAAGAGAATGAGTGTATCAGACTCGCGTACGGATTTGTTTTAATTTTGAAAATGGTCTCAGGACTAAAATGAGTCTCCGAGACTAAACCCATACTGATTAGGGTTAAGAATTTTTCAGTGTTTTTTTTACTATGTGTCTACTCGACTATAAGTAAACTATAGTATAAACGTGTAATTATGTTATCCAACTTTACACTACGTTACATTTTTCAGCATTTTTCTCGTCTGTTCATAATTTTCCACTATTTTGTGCTCGTTTCTTTATTTTAAGGAAAAAATTAAAAATTTATGAAATCCCCCTTTTTGTGTTGAATTTTTTATCTGATTATATTATTTTCGAATACAAAAGCTGAAATAATAAAATGCGCTTACTCGGGCATTGTTCAAACTTTGTGTTTGTGAACAAATATAACAACAAGGTTAAAATTATTCATTTGGTTTTTGAGTTAAATTTTTAATTACGCAATGTAAAGCAAATTTTATTTTTATTCAACCAATTCAGTTTGGTTTGAGTCTAAAAAAACGGATGTGGGTCAGTCAGCACTTGACTGCATTTACTCATTTGTTACAGGGATAAGTAGTTGAGTATCGATATTCGACCTGGTCGAAAAGGATAAACTTCTAGATACGTATATCGATAAACGCCTACTATGTGAAAGTAATTTTTTATAATATTAAAATTGACTTCCAAAAACTACTGTCAGTGGATAGACCATTTTAAGTTTATAGAAGTAATCTCTTGACAATTGTGTAGGTAATCCATGATTTCTTAGGTAGCCTTATTCCCTAACGTATATAACGGTAACTGTATTTTGTGATATAGTACTAGAACAGATGTCTATACTAAATTATCGAAAGTTGATGCGGATTTAATCTGGCTCGTAAAGTTAGATACATTTATTTTATCATACTAAAACACTGTTTTAGTTGAATCAGTGGTAATTAATCCTCTTTGTATTACAAATTACAATACTATTCTCAATATTAATAACATTAAGTCTATGATTGATCACTAATATACGAATCAATTATAGATATTATAACCTTATTAGATGTAACATCGACGATGTGGTCAATAACAGAATTGGTATCAGATAAACGGGTTGCATACTCATTATCAATTTTATTTAGTAATACTAATAAGTAACCACAGCTTCTTAATAAGTCTAAATAATTTTTAAATCTTCTATTTTCAGTGTTCAATATATTTATAATAAAGTCACCTATTACATAAGAATTTCTAAAAGTGCTGATAATATTTTCTAACTCATTTAAAAAATCATCAAAATTCATTTTGAGGTTTAAATTTCTATGTGTTTGTGAAATTCCGATAAAAAAAAATCAATTTTTTTTCGAAAGAATATGAAATGTCATTTTGTTGATCCAAATCAATATTTTTGAACCGGATAATTTTTTTACCCAAAGAATTTGATATATTAAGTTTACCAATAAAATAGCGTCAAATGTAAATTTAGGTATAGAAAAATGATGGCTGCCGATAACAGCTATCTAGAGCGAATAAAAAAAACACAGTTAATATTACGTGATTACCGCAAATAATTAATGAGCTATTCCCAGAACTAAAAAATCTTAATCTTTGTGTCTATAACCACAAAAATTTACGTTGTCTTATAACCGGCTACCCGGGTAGCCATGCTATACATACATTTCCTTTTTTTTTATGAAAATGTTTGGATTTTTTGTAAGTATATTTCCTTTAATTTTATTGGTGTCTAGAGTAAAAAAGGCAAAAAAAAATAAATTTCGTTGCTTTTTGCTTACTTCTTCAGTTCAATTGGGTGTGTTACGACACCCAAGATTATTACAGAAAAAACTCGTACTCGGCTAGTAAAATTCACAAACTGCAAAATGTGAGTGCCAGAAATTTCGCAGTTTGTGAATTTAGCTTTACCACACTTGAATGTTCGAGCATTAGCTCCAATAATTATACATACATATAAAGTCAGTTCGACTCACGTTCAGGTATTGAATGCGTTCTCGGCAACACAGTTACAATATCAGCTCAATATCATCCCATCATCATCACCCGACGAGATTAGCGATAGAATCTTATGATACAATGTTTACAAAACCAATACATCAAGTATTTCATTGCTTGGCTACCCGGGTAGCCAGTCATAGAACGAGAGAGTAAAAATAATCAAACAAAAAACTTTCACCTTGAACAAATTTAGTGTAAAATCGATCAAAAATAGTAATTTTGAGGATGTCGGGGAGTTAGAACCACGTAACTCAAAAATTAAAAGTTATACGAGTATTTTAAAATCAAATGGCTACTCGGGTAACCGGTTATAGACATGATGGTGTAACTGTCTTATAATTCTGGTGATAATTAAATGTATAACAACTATGAGTGAAGTGAAATGGATTAATTAATTCAAATCAAAATGCGCCGTGCTCAAGTTTTGAGAGGGCAGCAAAACCGTAATAGAATAATATATTAACAAAGACGCAATAAATCCTACATATTTAGAAACTGCTCGTATACAAAATCTAGCCAAACCGTGTGTTTAACAGTCATTGTATTTTATTCAAAAAAAAATACCCTTCGGGATCGCATTGTTATTTCATCCCGTGTTGTGTAGTACGTACAAAAAAAATTTCATTAAACAATTATTTAAATGTACTATAAGAATGTACAAAACATTTACCTAATTGCTCTAAATAATTAATTAAATTGCCTGAAAAAAACAAAACAGCAAAAATCTGGGCTAACACAGAATACAGAATATGTTTGAAAAACAAAAAAATAAAAAATTAAACTCATGAAACAAATTGTTTCTCATTTTTTCCCCCAAAATTTACTATAAATATAATTTTAAATGGTTAAAAAAGCACACAATATAGTAGAGCTTTTTTTATAGTAGTTTGCATAGTTTAGTTTAGTTTAGGTCGTTTTCAATTTATTTATTTCAGTTTTGTGTTTTTTTATTTTTTAACAGAATTGTACACAGAAACTAAATTAAAGTAAAATTTTATTTGTTGTGTGAGGAAAATTACAAAAAAAAAAAAACTTTGCAAACCGAGAACAAAATTATGTCCAAATTTTTAAATCCAGTCTCTGAGTAACAATGTGGAGCAGAGGATTTTTGATTAAATTAACACAAATGTGATTTCAATGGTGGACTATGTGTTTTATATTTAGAAATTGGTGGAGTATACAAAATATTAGATAATAAATTTGTTGTTTTTGTTTCAAGTTTTTATAGTTTTTAAATTTAAATAGTTTTGATATTTTTGGGTACCATGTCGTTTCTGTGCGAAATGGAATCTTTTATTGTTCGACTTTATTTATAAACATTTTAAACTGTAGTAAAAGTATGTAACGACGAAATTTTATTTTGCGTTTTATAGACTGGATAAAATTTGACGATTACAGTCCTTGGCTAAAAAACTTGTGGGTACACATTTTGTTTTCTGTTCTTCTTAGAATTGCTTCGACTTTTTTTATGCGACGTGCAATTCATCTTCTTGCTGATGTTAATAAAGTTCATTTAACCGATCGCTTGTGCGTGTCTGTGTATTTGTTTTACTGTGAACATGGTATTACTCGTTTGTTAAGTTTAGTGATTTATTAGTTGCTATTTAAAGTATCTTTTTTGAAGACAGTAAGTGTGAACCATTAAAAATCCGTTTATTGATTGATTGTGGTATATGCGCAATATTAAACCTCTCTCCCGGATGACGTCGGGCCCACCGTACACCCATTACATATAACATAAAAGGAAGGATAGGAAAGGAATGCTAGTAGGGATAGACTTGACCCGGTTACAGACACCTTTGTAGTCATAGTATAATTCATGATAAATTAGTTAGCACAAGACAACACAATTGTAATCGACATGTTCACTGGATTCTTGTTTTTCTGAAACCCTTGCCCGATTACTCAGGTATCTGTAAGATAGATTACATTAAAGTTAATTCAGTTATTCTAGGTAATTTTTATCCCAAACTGAATTGTTTTTTTAAATTTAAATTTAAACTCGGAAACATATTATTATATGATAGAAAAATATTAGTAAGGCAGATTGGCGCCAGCCACCAAGTTCCTCACTCTGCGTTCGTATGTACCTCTGGATCCGGCATTAGCCGTAGTTCATCACCAGTCAATTATTAAGATATGGCCTTATAATCAGCCCTTTCATATCTCCTACCATCATCTCCACTACGGCTTACCTTTCATAATATAGATTTATTATTATCAATCATCAGCACCTTCTTCAGGTCTTTCCCATTACAGAATAATAAATATAAAGCCTCTATCCTTGAACGCCAAAGAAATAGAACACGAGAAAATTGCAGCGTTTACATTCTTCGTGATTCTTTTTTGGGTTCCGGTCAGTTGATCATAAACAATTGATCGTGTTACAATTGATCGTGTACAATTGATTGTAGACAGAATTGATCGTGGAAACAATTGATCGTGGATACAAATGGTCGTATAAAAAGTTGATCTTGTATCTACACTAATAAACCTGATCCTATAGTCCCGCTCCAGAGCAGAGTTGTAAATTCCTATAAACTCTAAATTATTTTCTAAAGCCCCTCGGAGGGCTAAGCGGGAGGGGGGGGGCTCAACGACCTCCCGCGTGTCCGTGAAAGTTATCGGAGTAGTTAGTTTCTACAATTCTAAGTTAAATTAGTCGATCTCATTTCTCTTCTCTTTTTCCGAGCGTACTTAAAATCGGAAATATTTTTACAAAAAGTGGAATTAAATACGAAAAAAATTGTTTACATTACACGTATACATACGAAATGAATAAAAACACAAAATATTTTTCCGGAACAAATGGATTAACTTTTCATTATCAGTCAATTTTTATCTATAACTTTTTTTTTGTTGCAGCCATGTGGTCAAGTAGATTTAAAACTCGTTTGGAAACAAATAACTAACGCAATTCACTTCAATTCCTATTTAAATTCAATCATACTGATACACGATCAATTGTCCAAACAATCAATTATTAAATCCACGATCGGTTGTATCCACCGTCAATTATTTCTACGGTCAATTGTTGTACGATCAATTTTTCACGATCTATTGTTTAAGGTCAATTGACAGTAAGTCTTTCTTTTTGAAGTTTGCAATCCTCTGCTTACCGGAACTCTAATGATGAAGTGCAAAGATATGTGATTTGTACCTGATTTCCACAAAAGATATGTGATGTGTACCTGAATTTCACGGAATAGGTACGAAGGGCCGAATTTCAAAGGGCCGAATGGGTCGAAGGGCCGAATATGTTTGTTTATTTATTTTTTGTTTTTAGAAATATAGGGCCGATTATTTTTTTTTCAGACCATTTTATATTCGTTAGAGTGAAGGAAATTCTATTTAGACGAATAAAATAATTTCATTGTGATTTAGTGATGTAAATTAGTGAACATTAAAAATTCGACCCTTCGACCCATTCGGCCCTTCGACCCTTTTGGGCCCTTCGACATTCGGCCCTTTGATATCATTCCTTAATTTTGAATAGTTCCTTATGTAGAGTGGTCTCATGTTTTTTAAAACCAAGCTTAACAATTTTCTGGAATTGTACAATTTTTGCGTATAGGCATTTCTTTACCTGTAAATCAGATGAAGCTGAAAGAATATTTTGGGTTTGTAGAACATTTTTTTAAATTGGCGGGACACGGATATGAGACGTCTGAGATCCTTGAACAAGAATGCCCAAAATGCTTAGCTATAAATTCATTATTTGTAAAACTCGCGAATCACGTTTGTGGATTTAATACCGTGCCACAATTCAGAAGCGAACGGCAATGCTTACATCGATAGTCAATTTGAGATGTTCAAGTCGATCGCAAAGGTAGAAAAATACAACAGATAAATTGTCCAATGACTTAGTAATTAATAAAAAATAGGAGAAAATACTTAGGAGTAATAAAAAACAAAATGTATTTATTATAATATAAATCAATGTTATCGATTCTACGGTTGATGACAAAGAGAGATTAAAATTTATTTTGGGAAGTAGTTTTACAATATTTTTAATTTACAAATTTTCTAATAGATGGCAAAGGCCTTTTTAATCTAGGAACATAAAAGGTGCTTTTTATTCTAATTGAGCTAAACAAATTACAGTGATCACTCCTATAACACGGTACTCTTATAACGCGTTTTCATATTACGCGATTCCATGTCCCTCGTATAACACGTGTTTTCCCTCATATAACGCGGGGATTTCCCACGTTATATTTCTGTACTGTGAAAGGACCCCGCAATAATCTTATGGAAATTGGGTTTCGGTCAAATTTTCTGAATTTTTGAAATTTTGTATATTTTATCATCCTGAACAAAATCCATGGGCACAAAGCTCCAAATTCAATATTTTGGCAGCTACGGAGCTCCAAAGCTCCACAGATCCGATACAAAACTATTCATTTTTAATATTATTTATAGATGTCAAAAGCATATTTTAATTATTTAAATATATAGTTTATGTTTTTGAGGTCGCTGAATTCAAATCTGATGTCAGATTTGAAAAATTGGCAGTTGACAGCTGTCAGAATTCTGGCAGCTGTCAACTGTCAATTTTTCAAATCTGACATCAGATTTGAATTCAGCGATCTCAAAAATATAAACTTATATATTATTTAAATAATTAAAATATGCTTTTGCCATCTATAAATAGAATTAAAAATGAATAGTTTTGTATGGGATCTGTGGAGCTTTGGAGCTCCGTAGCTGCCAAAATATTGAATTTGGAGCTTTGTGCCCATGGAGACTTTTGTTCAGGATGATAAAATATACAACATATCAAAAATTCAGAAAATTTGACCGAAACCCAATTTCCATAAGATTATTGCGGGGTCCTTTGTAATGATTTGTACAGTTCACAATCAATTTCCCGTATATGTACACATATGTGTAGTGATCCCTAAATTAAAATGAATAGCACTAAATATGTATAGGTACATATAGGGTATACGTATATACATTATTATTTTTTATTCATTTTTGTGAGAATCTTTAAAAACAAATTTAAAAAAAAGAGAACAAAGTTACACGTAAACAATGATGTAATTTATTTGAAATTAACTGTTTTTAGTTACATATATATAAGTTTTTTATTTAAAATGTTCTTAGTTTGATTTTAATAAAACTCACATATTTCGCTCATAACAAAATTTTTCCTTAATATTCGATTTAAACCCCTTTAACGAGAAAAGTTAAACGTGAATCATTTGTACATAACGCGTTATACGGGGTGGTACGAGCGCGTTGTACGAGCATTTCGTACAACGCGTTTTCCTATAACGCGGAACGAATCTACTATATATGGGACTACTATACTATAGTATCTGCACAATTGTTAATTCAATTACATAAAATGCCAAATGATATTTGTTTACAAATACAAAAGATGGTAAAAATTTTTATGAATTAAACTTTACATAAATTAATGAATTATATATTTCAGGTAACAACATTTAATGGAATGAATACATATATGTAGTTAATATTTTATGATTAGAAAGCGGGAGTTTAAAAAAAAATGGGGGTAGGCTGTGTCTTCTACACGGCCGTAGGTGTTTTCCGTGATAACGTTAATAAGAGGTGCGAGAAATGGCACGATGTATGGGTTTGTTAAAATAAATTTCTTTATTATTAGCATCATGAAATGAGAATACAGTGATTGTTTGCAAACGATTAAGTACTGGGCGATGGTATGAGAAGTACGATATGAAGCGCAGGGTCTCAGCGGAGATGTGCTTGATGAATGTGAGTTCCAGACAAGTGCTTCCCAAAGTCGCCGAGGCTAGTGTGGTGGACATGCAGTCTAGGTCAAATATATATATCGGAGTCCACACTGACATATGACCTATCATATCAGGTATTCCCCCTTTATAGTGCTCTCTAGCATTGTAAATCGCCATTTTGTAGATCTAAATTTTAATTAAAATCTATGTGAAAATTAATTATTTTAATTTACAATAAATTAACTGCCACAGTTTCTTTACGCACAAATTAGCACTAGAATTGCTTCGATCAGATGAGGCATGAGGGGTTCTCTCGCTACAGTAATCTCAAGCATTGTAAATCGGTATTTTGTAGTTTGTAATTTTAATTAAAATTTATGTGGAAATTAATTATTTTATTTAACAATAAGTTATCTGCCACAATTTCTTTACGCACAAATTGACACCAGAATTACTCCGATCAGATAGTGATTCAGACATGATAGTGTAGATCGCTGTTTTGTACTTTGTAAATTTAATTAAAATTAATGTGGAGATTAATTATTTTAATTGAAAATAAGTTATCTACCACAGTATTATTAAGCACAAATTAATAACCGAATTGCTCTGATCTGATGAGGATCTCTTGCTGTAGTGCCCTCAATCTCTATAAATCCCTATTTTGTAGTTTGAATTTTTAATTAAAATATATGTGATGATTAATTCATTTAATTTAAAATAATTAAACACCACTGGTTTTTTACGCAAAAATTGACACCATCGGATCTCCGATCGGATGAGCCATTCTCTCGCTACACTGGTTCAAGCATTTAAATCAGTCGAAATCAGAGGTTCGCGGCGCGGGTTCCTTTGCCGCCCGATAACGTCATTGCGAAAATATTATGCGTGACACATAAAGCCGAAGGACCAATCTAAGCAATCATATCTTTAAATTAAAGGTAATGCTTATAGTTGATGAGTAATTGCCCCCGACCAAGGGCTAAATTTCGGGGCAGTTTTCTGAACATGCGGTGTAAAACGTTATCACGTCAAAAATGATAAAATTTACTATATTTCAGGTGACAACAAATGGAAAATTCAATTTCAAAGATAAGTATCTATTAATAAATTTATTTATTGTTGTGAATTATTTTAATGGTGATTTGTTTGTGTTTTGCAGATGAAAATATGGGATTATCAGCAACCCGAGTAACCAAAAATGGTGATCACAAAATTTTAGACCAATTTGTCATAAAATATAACTTCCTTTTTGTCACAAAAAAAGTTGACAATTTGGAACATATATTTATGCGGGTATTTTGTGACAAAATGTATATTGATTTTACCACCCAAAAAACCGACGGCTCCTCGCACAATATTTTTTCCACAAAGCTTCCGTTAAAGATCACCAAACCAACCATTTATACATATTTTACAAACATTTTCCGTTATTTTGGGCAGGCATTTTCCTAAATTTGGAGACTCCTTCCCCAATGTCAAAACTGGTCACGACAATATAAATCTTCTACTCTCATGCCTCCAAATCAAAGACGCACAAATAAGCTCACAAGGGAATCGTTTGTACTGTCACATTCAAAAAATTATAAAAACTATTCTAAGTTTTAGTACCGTCAGATGGGGCTACTTTGTGCAGGATTTTACAGTTTTTGAACTTTGAGATGTAAAAAAGCTATATTAATGTAAACATTAGTACAATTTATCGTTATTATATTAATAGCTGGACTCAGACGAGTGAATTAGATCAATACTGACATTTTTTGTATGTAATGTTTACAAATTATAAATCAAAACATACATTGCACAAAGTAGCCCCCAAGTGGGGCTACTTTGTGCAGTGTTAGAAATTGTGCATAATAATCATGTTTTTAGTAAAATATTGATAAAAATTTGTCAAAATAGTTGATTGTTGACTTTTTAATATAAAAACCTCGAAAAAAATTTTTTTTTACCAGGATTATTTTTTTAAAAAGAATGTTTATTTCAAACGATTGAGTTTAAACAAAAAGAAACTATACATACACATTTTTTAACAATGAAATAAATATAAAAAAAATAAAAATTACCATAAAAAAAAAAATTAAAACCAGTACTTTTCCAATCACATATTATTATTTTCGATGGTTACTGGTTTGTGTTAAAAGGTAAAGGAAGGAAGAGAAAATAATATTAGAAATTTACTATTGTTTTCTTTTTTCTTCCTTAATCTACTAATACAAAACAATAGAAAATAATATGCGCCTATAAAAATATCCAAAAATCCCCTTTATTATATTTATCAGATAAGATTTTCTTTACGACGTAACTCGAAGCAAAAAACGACGTAACTCAAGTCAAGGGAATAATTTATAAACGACCTAGCTCGAAAATAACGTAAATCAAAACGACGTAACTCGAGGATCGACTGTAATAGATAGTAGCACTTAATAAGTGTCAAATTCAAATTTGCAAAAAGTAGCCCCCGCTGCACAAAGTAGCCCCACATGACGGTACTCTGTCAGACAATAACGAAATCATTTTTTAATCGGCAACCAAGCTAAACGTGGAAAACTATCTATAGCACTATCGAATACTATCGATAGTTTTGACTATCGAACCCCCATCGATAGTTATCGATAGTCTATCGATAGTTTGCAAAAATTTTCGGAATTTGTAAGTTTATGTTCGTGGCCATTTTATATTGTAATGTATGTTGATTCCAAATACATAATTTAAGTGAATTTGTATCTCTTCGCTTGTGTAACGTAAACATAATACTTTGTTTGACGGGTAAATCAAAAAATTTTGGATAAATATTTAGCAAAACAGGGCAAATAATTTCCGACCGACGATCTAGAATCAAATCTAAAAATGTAGATATGTTAGTATTTATTAACCAAAATCAGGGCCGTCTTATGAAATTATGCGTCCCAGTGCTAAATTTATAAGGCGCCCTAAAAAAAATGTTTCAGATCTATTAAATAAATAAAAAAGTTTATTCAAAACTGATCCACTCCTTCAATTACGAATGTTTTTTGGGTAAGTTCTATTGAATTTGGCAATTCGCAGGGTTCGAAAAACAATATCGTCGATATTCGACCTATAGGGATGGTCAAATAAATAACCGATACTTGATTTTTCATAAGCAGTGATATAAAACGTTGAATTGGTGGTTTGGCGTCTATTGGAAGGGGCTCCGTAAACTTCCAGTAGGCGCAGGTGTACGTACTGCCTCCTCGTGGCAACCACCGGTAACTGTAACCATTAGGCTGAATGTGGCCTTTGGTGACAGGCTAAAGTACGACGCTAAAGGAGAAAACCTTGACAAAAAATCCCTAATCTAAGGTGGAACAGCATATGCCGATGGATGAATGGCTGATAGGTTAATCAGTCTATATATGCGGACTCTGGATACCAGGCACCCTCCAGTTTTATTTAGCCTTCCTGTAGTAAACCTGGGTGACCTACAGGCGACTTTTTTATTCCCAGCAACTCGCAAGAGTTAAATCAAAACGGTAGACGAGGCACTGGAAGGAATACACGGGAGTGGGTCTGCCCTCTCAAAGTCCTTGAGTCCCAATGCTACCGCTTTTCTAGCAGAAGTAAATGTTATTACATCTAGGAGGGAGAGCAATGAGCCCAGATAGTATGTAACGCGTGTAGAAGTACTTCCTACAGTAAACATTAAGGAGGGAGAGCAATGAGTCCAGATAATATGTATCGCGTGTAGAAGTACTTCCAACAGTAAACATCTAGGAGGGAGAGCAATGAGCCCAGATAGTATGTCCCAGCAACTCGCAAGAGTAAAATCAAAACGGTAGACGAGGCATGGATAGGAATATACGGGAGTGGGTCTGCCCTCTCGATGTCCTTGAGTCCCAATGCTACCGCTCTTCTAGCAGAAGTAAATGTTATTACATCTAGGAGCGAGAGCAATGAGCTCAGATAGTATGTATCACACACCGGTCGGCAGTATTATCAGGTTCTTTAAGAGCCTGAATATTGGCTGGACGGATAATTAAAACATCTAGGAGGGAGAGCAATGAGCCCAGATAGTATGTATCACGTACCGTTAGGCAGTATTATCAGGTTCATTAAGAGCTTGAATATTGACTGGACGGATAATTAATTAGGGCTTAATGCACAAAAGATCTTTTAGGTCGCAGTGCGGGGTGGCTTGAGCCCCCACATGGCCCTCAAGTAATAATAATAATAATAATAAAAACGTTGAATTAAAAAAATTAAAAACAAAAATGTTTTCGAAATTTTTTTTTAAAATGTAAAATATTTTTTTTTTTAGAATTTTTTTACATTCTGTTTTGGAAACGAAAAGCGCTCCTTTTAGCCCCCCTGTGCTTAGCACAGTTAGCACAATGGTTAAGACGGCCCTGACCAAAATAATTGGTTGTAATTGCCTTTAATTTACTTACTTAACCTAATTTACAATTTTATTACATTACTCCTTTATTACATTGTGTACCTGAAATTTCGTGAATTTTATGAATTCTAAATAAAAGATGTTTTATTTTGTTTTTAAAAATGTGTTTTTTTATTTTCTTAAATATTGTTCCTAGTTGTATATCGGAAATATTACATATTCAAACAAAGTTTTAACATTTTTATGCCATATATTAACCTAAAAAGGCAAATTTAAACCCTAATCAGCATGGGGTGAGTCTCGCACACTCATTTTAAGTTTGTAGTGATTGTCGTGGCTGTGTTATAATTGCGAAATTTAATTTTATTTTTGCTATGCAATTTATAAATAGGTACCGGGTGTTTCTTTTAAACTGAGGCGATCAAATATCTCGAGAAATAGCCACTCTACGGAAAAAATGTCCATAATCAAAATTTAATCATACCGCGGGGGAAATACATTAGTGCAAAAAAATAGTCCCCCACCCCCCGCTTTGTAGGTGGGGCGCGGGGTAACTTTGAAACTAAGATAGGAACCCCTATTTTTTATTGCAGATTCGGATTCTACGGCTAAAAATACGTAGGATTTGACTGAAACATTTTTTTCGATTCATGTTAGATGGCGCTGTAATTGACGATATTCAATTTTTATCTCGGATTAAATATCTCGGAAAATAAGCACTCTACGAAAAAAATGGTAGAGATCAAAATTGAATTATTCCGCGGGAGAAATACATTAGTGTTAAAATTAGTACCCTCACCCCCTCCTTGTAGGTGGGGGTACTAATTTTAACACTAATGTATTTCCAGCGCCATCTATCATGAATCGATAAAAATGTATCAGTCAAATCCTACGTATTTTTAGCCGTAGAATCCGAATCTGCAATAAAAAATAGGGGTTCCTATCTTAGTTTCAAAGTTACCCCCCGCCCCACCTACATGGAGGGGTGAGGGCTACTAATTTTAACACTAATGTATTTCCCCCGCGGAATAATTCAATTTTGATCTCTACCATTTTTTTCGTAGAGTGCTTATTTTCCGAGATATTTAATCCGAGATAAAAATTGAATATCGTCAATTACAGCGCCATCTAACATGAATCGAAAAAAATGTTTCAGTCAAATCCTACGTATTTTTAGCCGTAGAATCCGAATCTGCAATAAAAAATAGGGGTTCCTATCTTAGTTTCAAAGTTACCCCGCGCCCCACCTACAAAGCGGGGGGTGGGGCACTATTTTTTTGCACTAATGTATTTCCCCCGCGGTATTATTAAATTTTGATTATGGACATTTTTTCCGTAGAGTGGCTATTTTTCGAGATATTTGATCGTCTCAGTTTAAAAGAAACACCCGGTATAATACATTTTATAAGTTTTTTAAATTAAATATGAGTCCAAGAGACTCATCGCATCCTTTTATGTCGGTAAAATTACCAATGCCGATTAGGGTTAAACTATCGGAAACTATCGATAGTGCAAACTCCACCTCTTAGCCAAGCCTTATTTAGGCGTAAAAACCACCCCCTACAAAATAGAGATGCAAACCTTATAATCTAATTTACTATGGATTAGTTGTATTTTTTGTGGGGAATTGTGATTTATCAAAAAAAGTGAAGTAGAAGTCGAGAAATATCGAAAAAAATGTTTTTTGAGGTTAAATTAATGGGTGGTTTTAACACCTAATATGGGATTGGTTGCCGATAAAAAAAAGGTTTCGTTAATGTCTCACAGAGTACTACAGTACTACAACTTAGAATATAGTTTTTATAATTTTTTTGAATTTGACAGTTCAAAAGGTTCTCTTAGATTACTTAGAACTGACACGACGTATTGTCATCTTCGCCTTTAACATTTAGATCCACTTATACATCTCTAGTATACTGTTGAAAATCCTTAAGAATTTAAGTTACTTCATCTGGAAAGTATCCACAATGTTCAAAATTTATTTTCTGAAAAATTGTGCCGTTTCACAATATTATGTGAGCAACGTCAGAATTGACCGATATGATTCTTCACTCAGTGCTTCGCATCACTGTGAACCATTCGAGAATACAAAATAATTAAATACAAATATTAGAAATTCAGAATTAACGTTACTCTTTTGTCAACGAATCCCACCTCCTCATCACATACTATTTCATTTTATATATTTCCCAGCGCCTTTCTCCAAAACTTGCATCACCTTAATTGCGTCTCATAATGCTTTGCTATTAGGTTTATATACGACCTTATAGCAATGTAATTTATTATTTAAAAATAATATCTTTAAACACGAGTTTAATAAAGCAATTCACAAATATTGTATCGATCAATATATCGTTGACATTTCAATCATTAAAATGTCAACAAAATAAAACGTCACAGAAATGTTAATGTCACAGAAATGGGAATGTCCCTCTATTATTAAAAGCTTACTAGATATAATTTATTTTTAAATATTGACGATTCAAATGACGTAATAAATCAAATTAGTTTCCGGTCACTTGGAAACTTTGAAGTCCTATAACTCGTAAACCTAAACATTTTTCGGCTTGATCTTTGCGACTATATATTTTTCTAGGATTGCATAGGTTATACAGCATATAAATTCAAAAAATTTACGCAATATTTTACATCATGAAATTAAAAAAAAATTGAACTTTTTTATTTTTATTTTATAGCTTTAAATCAATATGGCGTGCGGCATGTTTGATCAAGTTCATGACTATTTAATTAAAATTGAAATTAAAATACATATTAATAATATGTTGTTTTAATTTTTTTTTCAATCCACAAATTTTTATTTAACTTGGTTAGATTTTTACAGTTTTTAAAACATTACATTTATATTTATCAAGGGACATTGCTTTAATCAAATAAATCTCGTAAATACGTCAATTCCGTGACGCGCGTCATTACATTGAAATTTTGGTTTACCCCCCATATATGTATAATGAAAACAAAGACGTAGTCCTACGTCAAAAAAACAGTTTTAGTCACCAGTTTTTTACAAAACAAAAGTAATTTTTTGTGGAAAATATTATTGACAATTTTTTGTCATATTTATGCGGATATTTTGTGAAAGGTTTATGACAAACAGATGTAAAATAATATTTCATCTATAATGTAGGTACAATTTTTTTTTATTACTAAAATTATGTATATAGGTTTTGCAGGTCAAATTCACTATTTTGCAATTGATATTCAATTTTTTGTAGTTCACGCACAATTTTCTCCAACTCATCGTCAATATTTTCCAAAGTATATTCATGTTTTTTCAAAGTTACTTCAATTTAATGTAGAATAAATTCAAATATTTTAAAAACTAATTCAATTTTTAACATTTCAAGTTTGTTGATTTTTACAATTCAAAATCAACTTCTTGCAAATCAAATTTAATTCTCGTTATTATCCTCGTAATTAGATAGTTTCGAATGCAGCCCTAGCTTAATAATACAACAGGTATATATCCTTAGCTTTTTTAGGCCGTTTTGAATTGAAGAAATGCTTGCTGCACTATGTATGCCGATTCTCGCAATTTTTCTTTGATATATATTTTTTAGAGTTATTACTGGATTTTCCTCTACAATTTGCTATATTTTATTTAAAATATCCTCTGTAATTTTATAGAATCTTGCCACCACATTTTGTAACAATTATTTCCTCACCATCTTTCAAATATCTTTAGCTAATTGAAGTAGCGGTATTCTTATTTATATTTGAGAGTTCTGCTGATTCAACAATTGATTTTTCCTCATTGTAAAATTTTACTAATAATTTTTTGGGCTCTAAACTTTTTCTTTTTTAACATTGGCGCTGCCTTTGTCTCGATTGATGAGCTACAAGAGCTCCGTGTGGCTCTGAAACTTACGAATCACTGCTGAAATTTTCATTTTCCGATGAATTTTCCATTTTTAAAACCACTAAGAGTATACATATTAAAAAAAACGAAACACTATACCTATACTGGTCCAACTACTGTTATTGAAAACTGGGCAACAATCTTATAGTGCCATAGCCAGACAACTGGGCATATTTTTTCTAAATTTCAACACTGTAATCGACTTTTTAAAAAATTATTGATCTTGTTTCAAGTTTTTTAACCAGCGACTGTAAATTGACGTAATTTCTAGTGGTATTAATTTATTACTCAAACGGCAAAATATTCTGGAATTTTTCCACAATTTGGTAGATCTTTCATTTCCTTTTCTATCTCTCTCTTTCTCTAGATGTGACCTGACAAAATATTAATATAAATAATATTATTCTGATATTTTTGATTATGTAAATTGTGGTACATGCTTGAACTCGGTATATTAATGTAAAGAGATTTTACTCTGATTAGTCACAAGTTTCTGATTTTTCCCAACTTTTTCATTATTTTCGTTATTTCGGTTGGTTTTGATTTTTATTTTATTTAAATAAACCTTATAAAAAGTTTGTCTTCCTGAAAAAAAAAAAATTCATATTAAAAATACATTTTTATTAATAAAAATCGAAACAACAAACTAATCGAAATATTTGACTTCCAAAATAAAATGTACGATATGAAGATAAAAACTTTGGAAAATGCTTGGCTTTTGGAATGAAAATTTAAAGTTGCGATAAAGTAGACGCTGTTGTTGTTACTCTTCAAAAAGAAATTTTTATTTTTATTTAAAGTCGAAGTCACAAAAATTCTTTCTTCTTAATGTATTTCTTAAACGTAAAGTTTTATTTTATTTAAATCAATTTAATGTATTATAAAAGTAAAATCAGAATTTACATACTTATGTCAGATTGTGTAGTACGTAATACTGAAAACGAAAAACCGGAAACCGAAAAAGGTATCATATTAAATTTTACAGTGAAAATGAATGGTGAGTTGTTGTAATGAAAAAAAACACATCAGATTATGGGTAAGGAGGTTGCACAATGTATCGCGAGGTCTCTTAACAAACGAGTTGTATAATTACGAGTTTTAAAATAATTTTCGCCGATATATCGCATTTTCGAATTTGCATGTTCGTGAATTTCTCGGTATACGGTATATTAACACTACCTTTTATACCTACGGTATAAAATTATCGTATGCAAATTCGAAAATGCGATATCTCGGCGAAAAAAAAAGATATTTAAGCAAACTCACCGGCATTTGAAAGAAGAAGACTTGTACTATCAAAATAGAAATATTATCCCCTCCCCCTTTCTTTCCCGCAGGAAATTTTGTAGTTCGGTCGTAGCTACCTGAAGAGTAGGCCTTAGTTTTTCTGTACGAAACCGAATTACCAACACAAGAACTCAAACAGATTTTTAATTTTTTGAGAGTTGATACACTTTGTATTGAATCTGCGGGAAAGAAAAGGGGGAGGGGATAATATTTCTACTTTGATTGGTAGATATATTATAAGTGATTGGCCTCTGTTATTTTTCTGATTTACCAAATCGAAAATACAGTGAATGTCATTTACAAGTAATATATTGTCTATAAAAATGCCAAAACATTTTCATAGAAGAACCTGTAGCTGATCACCAATTAGGATTCGATGGGAATGCGTTGGTACAATTTGATTCCGAAAAGAACTGCTTTATCAAATCTAGCAGATACATTTTCTGCTCCAATGCTACTGAAATAATGCTGGACCAGAAAATATATGAAAGATTACATCAGCTTCCGCTATTAGTAGATAAAAATAAACCTGAAATTATATCTATTCAAGGAGTATCATGCTGCGGTAAATCAACAAGGATTTAAAATTCATATATAATTAGTAAAGATCTCGTCCTCAGTTCGACGAAGCACGGCATTAATGACCTAAAAACTAAGGTGGCTTTCCAATTTAAAGAAGCTGGTAAAAACTTTGAAGATATCAAAACCAACTAGCGCACGATTGCTTCTTACCTTTTAAATGGATTCAAGAAATATGATACGGTTTATATCGACGAGTACATGATGGTGCATGCAGGACTATTGGGCCTAGTGGCTTTGTTAAGTGACTGCCGTAAAATGTTTATTCTGGGAGATCAAAACCAAATACCGTACATCGACCGGCTTAATTACGTCAACATGCTTTATGTTGATACAAATAAGTTTAAAACACGTTCCAAACATCTTAGTACAACTTTTAGATGCCCTGCGGATGTGGTACATGCATTACAATCAATATATCATCAATTCTATACCAATAATAATAATAGGAAGTCAGTCAGTTTTAACTTTTAACAAATGCCGGTTGATTTCCGATATTCCAGTTATGCCAAATTAACTGTACTTAACTTTCACAAAACGCAACAAAAGGCAATTAACAATTTAAAATTAGCTGATTTAAGTACAATCCTAACTATTCATAAGGCTTAAGGCTTAACTTCAGCTAGCGTTATTTGTGTCCGACTGTCTGACAAAGAAATTAAACTAATCGATAGCTTACCACATGCTATAATGGCATTAGCCAGACACACACACAAATTTAACTACTTTTCACTGATTGAAGGGGACCAACTGCACTCTTTAATACGAATTGCAGTAACTGCAAACCAACATAACCTCGTCCTATCATCTTTAAATCTGGTTCCAGTATCAATGAGAACTCAGCACATATTTTGGAAATATCCGATTACGAGACGACTACAATAACGGCCAAACCACCAAACCGCTAACAAGTACTAAAAACTCTGGCGGAGGAGTACTCATCGTGTTGATGCATTATTATAAAATGAGTTAGTTGAAATATCCAACCTGTCCATCGAGCAATTGTGTGTTTAAATCGCAATCAACAAAAAGTCAATTTTTATCTACATTGCATATGTTCCGCCTGGCTCACCGGTATCGTCTTACATCGCTTGCTGCGACACAATAATGGAAATAAACAATACTGCTAATTCAACTGACACCATCTTGATCACGGGGGATTTTAATTTTCCAACTATTATCTGGCCATATGACGAAGAAATGGATGAAATTTTACCTTTCAACGTGAGTTCTGAAATTGAGTGTCTGTTTATCGATACTGTTTTCTGGTCTGGTTTTCGGTCTGAACCGTATTTTAGATCTGATTTTTACAAATGAACGAAATCTATTTAAAGTAAATGAATCACAATTACCATTCGTTATTAATGATATTAACTCCACTTCCAAGTCCTGGAAATAATTTTTGAAAACAAGAGCAATGTTATTGATAATCATCAAAACAGCAAGCCGTATTACAACTTTAGAAAACCCGACACAATAAACCGTCATCTTTATCTTGAGCAAATTAGCTGGGAAAATGAACTTATTAGCAGCAACATAAATGTTAACGTGGAGAGTGTGTTTGACATTCAAAGAACGTAAATCTTGTGACCCGCAGGTTATATCAAACATGTTTGCGGAGTCTTTTCAATCAATTTATAAACCGGAATACATTGATAAGTATGAAAATCCAAATAATGGTGAAAACAACGTAACCATACTAACAACAAGGATTGAAACCGAGGATATTCAACGAGCTCTAGAAGTATTCGGAGATGGATGTGGTCCTGATGGCATTCCAGCTTCATTATTGAAAGATTTCACATCGTTGCCAATTCCTCTGTGTCTTCTATTTAATCAATCATTACAACTAGGTAGCCGTATTTCCAAAGAATGGAAAGTAACAAGAGTAACACCAATTTTCAAAACAGGAGCAAGAAATGATGTCTCTTGCTACAGAGGAATTACATCAATATCTTCAATATCCAAATTATTTCAACTGATAGTATGCAACTCATTCAGATCTTTGGTTCCTCGATTCATCTCACAGTGTCAGCATGGTTTTATTCCCAAGAGATCAACATCAACAAATCTTATTGAATTTACCAGCAACAACATTAACGAAATTGAAATACATAAGCAAGTTGATGTGGTGCATACTGACTTTGCAAAAGCCTTTGACTCCATCAGTCATTGTAAAACTTTGGAACTGTTATTCAGATTTGGTTTTTCTAAACAGTAAGCTTCATCAGGAGTACCACAAGGCTTTCATGTTGTTTTTAGTTTAGTGTTAGGTTGGGGGTGAATTTGGTCGTGATGGGTTGAGTTGTAGATTGAGTTGACGTTAAATTTGTGTTTGAGTTGGGGTTATGTTAGCGATTAGGGGTTTAATTAGGGATTGATTTGGAAGTTCAGTTGTAGGTTAGATTGAGTTTAGTTGAGCTAAGTTTACGTTCGCTCGTGAAATGTAAAATGTAAAATGTAAAATGTAAAATGTAAAATGTAAAATGTAAAATGTAAAATGTAAAATGTAAAATGTAAAATGTAAAATGTAAAATGTAAAATGTAAAATGTAAAATGTAAAATGTAAAATGTAAAATGTAAAATGTAAAATGTAAAATGTAAAATGTAAAATGTAAAATGTAAAATGTAAAATGTAAAATGTAAAATGTAAAATGTAAAATGTAAAATGTAAAATGTAAAATGTAAAATGTAAAATGTAAAATGTAAAATGTAAAATGTAAAATGTAAAATGTAAAATGTAAAATGTAAAATGTAAAATGTAAAATGTAAAATGTAAAATGTAAAATGTAAAATGTAAAATGTAAAATGTAAAATGTAAAATGTAAAATGTAAAATGTAAAATGTAAAATGTAAAATGTAAAATGTAAAATGTAAAATGTAAAATGTAAAATGTAAAATGTAAAATGTAAAATGTAAAATGTAAAATGTAAAATGTAAAATGTAAAATGTAAAATGTAAAATGTAAAATGTAAAATGTAAAATGTAAAATGTAAAATGTAAAATGTAAAATGTAAAATGTAAAATGTAAAATGTAAAATGTAAAATGTAAAATGTAAAATGTAAAATGTAAAATGTAAAATGTAAAATGTAAAATGTAAAATGTAAAATGTAAAATGTAAAATGTAAAATGTAAAATGTAAAAAGAAAATAAGTCCAGAACAGCCCATCAGATGCGTACACTACTGAAAGGCTACCGAGCTCGTAGAATATTATGTACTCAACTTTAGTCGTCCTTTCAGTAGACGACCGCTCTTTAAAATGATACCCCACTGGAAATATAATCTCTTATAAAATATACTGTCAATTTTTGACAGCGTTATCCAAAATGTCAAACAAAATCAGACTAATTAAATAAAAGCATGTGAAAAATCAATCATACACCTACTGGTATTAAACGACTTTAAACTGCCTTATTTAGAATTTATGGAATGATAAATTTTCTCCTCCAGCTATAGAAAAAAAAAACTGAAAAGCTACATAAAGGCTATAAAATCGCTTTTAATATACCTGTGTACGTAATATGTTATATGTGTATGCGTGTTCGAACTAAAAATACGGAGTAATATGAAATTTAATGCGTACATAAGCTGCCACCAAGCATTACGTCTAAATGATTTTAAATCTTAAATAGCTGTTTAAATATATTTTCTCTGATTAAATTTAATTATACATTAAACGTCACGAATTATATTGAAAAATGCGTACACGAAGAAATACAAAAAATACAAAATTATAATTTGGCATAACATAACGACCTGTATTATATACACCCATAACCCCCATATGTGATTTCATTACACATATAATCTGTTGCCACTTAAATTGAAAACGTGGTGAAAGTAAATCAAAAATATTGTAAATAGGATATACGAAATTACGGTTAAACCTTACGTAAAACAAAGTATGGCGGCAAGTATCGTAGCTTTACTAATCAATTTATAAAATTTCAATCGAGAATTATAATTTGAACGGAAATAATTTGCTGGCAATAAAAGTTTTATTAAATATTTAATAATTTTGCAAAAATTACATTGACGGTAATGACAAATATAATCTTAAATAATTACATTTTAAAAAAATTAATTAACACTGAATTAATTTTTTTGTAGACTTAAATATAAACAATGTCTTTATTTTGTTTACCTTTTTATTTGTTAGAATATTATTAAATGAACAAAAAATTCTTTGATTAATATAAAATGATTTTTCTTTGTGAAAATTGAGTGAAATGGGTAAAAATTCCGTTACATATTATTTTGTTTAGGATTGATATTCCCAATTAAGTATTATTATAAAATCTATTTGATACAATTTGTCTAGTCAATACAAAATAGAAGATACGAAATAAGAATTTCATTCTGAAGTATTGTACTTTACATATTTTACGTAAATTTAACTTTTTCATCAGATACGGTTTGAGGGTAAAAAATTATTAACTTAATTTAATTCTCAATTCAAAATGGTCGTAATTTATTATTTTCTTAAATTTGAATTGGTTTCAATCATACACAAAATATGTGAACAGGTTTTGAAAAATATCGTATACATATTCCAATAATTCAGAGATTCAAAATTTTAGAAGTACTTTTAATTTTTAAATGATTGTAAAATTTATAAACAATATATTTGATCTGATTTACAAGTCCGTCTCAGTACACCTATGTATATAAAATCAAGACCACATTAAGTGATTCAACAAGAAGTAGAACAATGGCATAATTCAGCAACAATAAGATTTCGTAAATGGATCAAAATAAAAAAAGGGATTTGATCAAATCTCCCTTTTCAATTAAAATGGTTTTAGGTACAATACCAAAAAAATTATTCAATCATTCGGTCGACACGATTACAGTTTGATAAGAGATTGAAGATTAGATGTACCTGTATACTATGTAGCGTATTCCATTACATACTTATTATGTATTATATTTTGTATAATAGTAATGGGTAAGGTATCGTAAGCGGTTATATTAACTGCCCAAAAACGTATTTATCGAGAAAATCGTTGTGTACCAATCGATTTTTTTTTTCTTCTAAATTTGGTAAAAGCAAGAGCTATAGAAAAATTATTCTAAATTGTTTCATCTCATGAATGTTGAATATGTCACGTAACAAATGTAACGACAGTACATACTAAATTTGGAATATGTATAAGATGAAACTGTACCATTTCTCATGTAATTTTTGTATTGCGATTTTATCCTTTATCCGTTTTATTTCATTTAATGCTATTTTCTCGGCTGGATACTTTAAAAATTCTTATAAAAGTAGTTTTGTCCCCTTGTTATTATATACGAGTAGTTTAGATTTTACTGTTTATTAAACCAACTGTGAAATGTACCTACCTACCGTATATAAGTATATAAAGGGATAAGTAGAATTCCAAATTTTAGTACGTTTACACGTTTTAGGGTCTTCTGAGTCTCGAAATGATGTTTGCCTATCGGCCGATCGATTATCTCTCCATTGAGTCAATTTTGGCCGGTCAACCGGTTTATAACCTTTCGAAAAATTCGAAAGCGGCGCTTTCTAACACCAGTCGGTCGATATCAAAATGGATAGTATAGTTTTTAAGGTGACTGTAGAACCAATGCAATCAATTATTAATGTTTAGTATTGGTGCATAGTTTCAGGCGGTATCAATACGTTTTTCTGATTATAGTGAACATTTGAAACTAGCTACTCTTGCTCAGTTCAAAGTTATTTGGTTCGTTTACATTAACATGTCATGTCAGTTTCGATAGCTCGTTCATTTCAAATTCTATAGATTAGAATAATTTGATTTACATCCAGTAAAGTTATTTCGGTCAAAAATGTCACTCCAAATCAATAATTGGAAACAAGCGTTGGAGAAGTGTAAATCAGTAACTTAGTCAAATTCAAATTTACCGGCAGAATCACCCTTAAGTATAAAATCAATAGAGTGTTAATGGACGCAGCTTAACAAATGCTCAAGAAGTTCATCAAAATTGTCGAATATTTAAATGAAGACAGAGACGATATAGAATGCAACAAACGCTGTGCAAGGGACTTACGAAAAAATAGTTAATACCAAATAACTGGATAAAGAAGAAATTAGCCGGCTTATTACAGAAATAAAAACCTTGACATATTCCAATGAAATCGAAGCTATAGAATACGCGGAACCAATGATAATGGTTACAAATTCTTTAATCCTATACGTTATAGCTGTACCTCAGACGAGTAAGTAGAACTACAACCACGTCATTATAAAATCAACAGTTAATCAAAACAAACAAATACATTAATAACCACGGAAATCGACAGAGGGACGAATCCTAAGCAAAAAATTATCGAATATTCGCGACTGAAAATGTTAATTTTTCATCTAAAAAAATGCATGTTCAAGAGCAATCCGAAAATTTCACCGAATAACGCGATTGGTAATATCGAAGACGAGATTTGACGCAAGATCCTGATTTACAATTAAAAGGGATTAATAATTCTTGGGTCGTTCCCTACAACTCATATCTGCCATAAACATATAATTGCCACATTAATCTGAAAGAAGCGTCAAATACTTATACAAATATGTGCACAAAGGATATGATTGTATGAATGTGGAGATAATACATGACGAAGTTCGGAATTTCCTTGATTCACGTTACATAGCTTCGAAGATGTTGCTAATAGTGATGTAGAATAGAGTGATGCACATTGCAGTATTAAAGGACAGAACTTATTGTACACAGAAATTCCTAAACACTATTTGTTTAAAAAGGGGATTTGATCCCCAGTTAGCAGGAAGGAGAAAAAGTTATTAGTAGAAAATATACAATGGGGATGAAGGACGCCGAACCATTTTATTTGAGACTACACTTGCTACATTTGAAAGGAGCAAAATCTTTTGAATGTCTACGAACTGTAGATGGTATGCTATATGGCACATTTAAAGAGGCTTGCATTAAAGAGCATTAAAAGGATCATTAAAATTACTTGCTGATGATACTGAGTGGGATAATGCCCTCACAGAAGCTACAGATTTGCAGTCGCCAAAATAAATTAGCCTTATTTTTGCTCTTATTTGCGCATATGGAAATCCAAGGGACATTTTTTATTCTTTGGAATAAACACAAATCAGCTATGACTGAGGATTTTAAACATCACAGGAAAAGTGATTCTGAAAACCGATCATTGCTTGACATTGAAATTATTGTTCGACAAAACTCTGTAGACTATAATAAATTGGGATTGCCGCAAACAATACTAATTAATGATATCCTATCTGAATACGATTTGAACTTTGAACGAGAAAAAGCAGAACTATTTGTATCTCAGCTCAATTGTGAGCAAAAAATAACAACGAGCGAGTTCAGCCTCAACTCGCAAAAGATTTATGTGAAAACTTTTTTGTATAAATATCTATTGAATCATTTCAAGCCAATTCGATAAGGCTCAGAAATCCTTCCATAAGTTACGGATGTAACTTAATGTAATTACATAAGTTACATTTTTGGTTCAAAATGTCAATAAGTTATTCTATTTTGGATTTGGAGGACGGACTTTACTGACGTTTATTGAGCATGAGCAAAGTACAGTTTTGTTAACTTAATCACCTAAATCTGCCATGTACGCGTTAAAATATACCATTATACTCATACACAGCAATCTTATTCAAGATTCCATAGTAGTAAATGGTCACGGAAAACTCGCTGAACAAAGCAAAATTGCATCGCTTTATCACTGATCAGTTTAAAATAAATTAAATAGAGCGGTTCTATTTGGGCGCAATGTTGACCGTAAAATCATTGCAATGGAAAGACAGTAGAGCGAAACCCCCCATAACCAAACTCACCAACTGCATAAGCAATTGAGCAATACTAATCAGACAGCATACCGATTAAACAATTTTAAAATTATTATTCTATTGTGTATCAATGTATAAGTGCAATTTTCACAGCTCGCTCTTTCCATTTAATTTGTTTACACTACACAAGCTTAATTTGTGGTCCTTTCGCTCGTATGTCATTTTCATTTTCAAAAACACTTGCTGCTGCGGCCATATATAGCAAATATTTTCGCAACCAAATAAATTAAAGTAGGCGGTTTTTTTTTTGTACTCGGCTCACGATGTTTTTGAAATGCCGGATGATGTTGTTTATTGCATGAGTATGCGTAGATTTTGCATTGATTTTACGTTTTATTTATTTTATTTCATACTATACCGAAAATCAATGTTTACATGATTGATTTCAGTCCGGGAAATGAATCATTACGTCGGAGAACAAAAGTGTACGGAAAACGAGCTATTACAGTAGAGTAGACTGTAAAACCAAACAAAAAAAAATAACTAGAGTAACTTGATAATTTGAAAATCATTTGGATTGATTTTTTCTAATACCACGTTTACACCACATAGAATAATATTATATAGTAAAAAACTATCATGGTCTAAACGCAAATAAAAATATTTTATTATTTTTTCACATACTTTTTTGCTATTTTGATATTCTAATCAAATATTACAGTGTAAACACTAGCAATAAGCTAGGAAATGTCATTTTATTTTAATCTTCGTAATTCGTATACCTAGTTGTTGTGGAAGAAATTTTAAAAAATTTTAAAAGATGGAAAGTGGTAAGAAAAAAACACGGGGGATGAAATGGAGGGATTCGGAAATAAAAGAAATGTTACAAGTAGCGTGTGAGCTAAACGTAAGTATTCTAATTTATTAATTATGATAGTGGTAGTCTATGAAATATTATGATCCTGATGTATGCGATTTTTTTTTGTTTTGCCATTTAATCCAAGGTTAATCAATTGTTTGACTCACATAGAGTAAATTCAATGGAAATTTATAAAAAAATTGCGGAAAAATTTCCAGGCAAAGACCCAAATCAAATAAAAATCAAATTTGAAGCGTTAAGATGCAATTTTACTGCTGATGAAATGGAGAGACAAAAAAGTGGCGCTGGGGGCCAGGGTCTCACCAAAACTATTTACGACACTGAAATGAACCAATTATGGCGCAACAGAAATAAGTTTACTTTTCCTAGGGACTACGGCTTGGATGTGGCAGAAATTCACAATAACTCAGAATCGTTAAAAGATGTACTGTGTGATAATAACGGTAAAATTCTTATGAAAATATTTTATCTGTTAATTAAAAAAATATTTGTTTGTAGATTCTTCGAATCCAATAGCAGACCCATCAAATGCTAATTCAACCGAGACAACTGGCGAACCATGTTCCTCTAAGTCTTGTAATACCTCATCAGTTTGTTCCATTCCGCTGAAAAAGCGGAAAACAAATATCATCACGGAAGCGCTAATAAGAGAATTTAAGGAAGAACAAAGAAAAATTATGAACAGTTTTGAACGGATGCACAGAGAAACAGAAGAAAGATCAGAGAGACATTTAAAATTATTTTTAGATGAAATGAAGTCCATGCGGCAAGCGTTGACTGTTTTTTACCCTTGTGTTTATACACAGTACCAAACACCGGTATTTGTTCAGCCAACCACTCCTTCGCCTTCCTGCTACGATGAATCTTCCAATCAATCAATACCGTATGAATTGTTATGTCAACAGACACCTGATGATCAGAGCAATGATCCGTACGAATGCGGTGGAATTTTATTCGTGCAACTCAATTTAGGATTTATTTAATTTAATTTTGTATATTTAATTGAAATACATTTTTTTATGTTTGTACTAAAGTTTTGCTTATTTATTTTCTATTTACAATAATTTGTTTGCGTAATGGAAGCGAGTCAGTGATTGACCGAAGAGCATTTCTTACTGTTTCTCCTTGACTGTTTTCTGGTCTGAAAATTCTAGTCATGTCCACAATGTTTTTTTTTTTTTTTTTTTCGCTGGCGCTACATCCCATGGAGGGATTTGGCCGCTTCATTTTGAAGTTTCGTAATCATTTTCACAACAGACAATGAGTGATTAGTTCATTGATCCTTACATTAAACCAGCCGTGATTTTTTCATCACCCGCCGGGAATCGAACCCGGGACCTCCGGAGCTTAAGCAAGCATGCTAACAACTGTGCCACCGGGGCACCATGTTGGGTTGTTCTAAATGCAAATTATCCTCAGATTCATCTATGACCTCAGTTATTGGATTTTTTTTTATTTGAATTAAATTGTGCAGCATGCAACACACAATCACCACCTGTTATAATTGTTTTATTCTGTTAGAATTCCATAATTATATTTATTTATATTTATTTTACCCTTGGTATGAATTTACAATCCATTTCGTTGACTTTTTTTAAAATACGCCATCGGCTTTTCAATTTTCCAATTGTTTGTTCTATAACTATTCTGGCCGAATTTAGGTAGGCGTTAAACGATTCCTGTTTTGGGTCAAGATTTCCGCTGTAGCCCTTGAGAAGCCAGTCCAGCAAAGGATAAGCCGGATCTCCCACAACCAAATAGTTAATGTTAGTCCCATTGATGTTTCTAGTTCCTTGAAAAATAAAACAATATTAACTATCGTAAGCTAGAAAAATGCAGTATCTTCTGGCATATCGCCTTTGTAAAAATGCACTTACTTCGGGAAGCAAATCGTTTTTATATTGAAAAAATCCCGAATTCCTAAAAACATGGGCATCATGTGAAGCTCCAGGATATTTACAATTCACGTCTCGAATACTGTTATAATAAGATAAAATGCGTTTAACATTACATAAAATTTACCATAGATTTTAACATACATATAGTCAGAATCTGCAACTATCTGGACATTATACGACGTCCACCCTTTTCTATTAATAAAATCACCATGACCCTCGTGTGGCGCCAAAATTGGTATATGCGTGCCATCAATGACTAATAAAATTTGAGGTAAATAACAGATATTCTCAAATTTTTTTGTAATTTCTTTAGCTTCCTCTTCAGTCGGCATTTTAGTGAATTTACGAACATGCTTCAGCATCGCATTGGTAAATGATCTGATGCAGTTGTGCACTGAGCATTTACTAACCTAAAAATAAAAATAATAAACCATTCTACTATTATAAGAAAATAATATTTTTAAGAATTTACAAACCCCCATATTGTTTCCAATTACTCTATATTCGGCACACGACGCGAATTTATAGAGTGCTATTCCCACTTTTTTTTCACACTAATTGGTTCCCTGGGTTTCAATTTTGTCGATTTTGGCATCAAATCATTTCGAACCAAATTGCAAATTTCAAAAAAAAAATTTTTGTCTATTCTAAAATTATTTACCCAGTCCCTATCATTAAAGGTTTTTAAAACTACTTCTGTCCACCAAAATACATTACGGTCCTTAGACCAAACAGTCTTTTTCTTTCTTAAATTTATTTTTATAATTAAAGATTTGTAAAGCAATGTATTCGCGTTTACAAAATTACGCTGTGCAATACTTCTTCTTCGACATCGTCCTTGATCTTTCTTTATGAAGAGTTCGACAAAATTTTCAGTGAATATATTTAAAAATCTCAATTGTTTTCGTTCCATTTTCCTTATTATACTTTTAAAAACACAATTAATTAATTTACCGCGATTATAATCAAACACTTTATTTATGATTAAACTCACACCGCTGAAAAATAGGATAACAGAAACACATCTATTTAAAACGACTACCGAATTGATATTGTATACTATCTGTCAAAACGAATAAAATAAAAAAGATACATAATAGGGGTTAACACCACAAACAGCAAAATAATATTAAATGGTATAAACACATCGAGAAATTTTAGTATAATAGTAAAGAAGTATTATACTATTAAAATACGTATGGTGAAAACGTGGTATAAATTTCAAACTCATGTTTTTAATTTAAAATTTAATTTTAAATGAAAAAACCGAATTATAGCCCCATTTAGTATGAAATAAAACATTGTACGTTACACGTACTCGTTCAAAATTCTATAAACGTCGAACTCGTATTGTAACAACTCATTTACCGCCCTTGTGACGTAAATAACTATTTTGTTCTTGTCGATATTCACCCATAGCTGCAATATTTTGTGTTCGGCACTTTTGTTTCCGTAACCCGATTTCTATAGAATTTTTTACTTACTCTTGCCGCTAAAGATGTTTTCACATCAAAAATATCTACGGCATGGTGATGAAAGCCATCGATGATAAGACAGAGCCGAACCGGTTATTATTTATTGATGGACCAGGAGGAAGTGGGAAAACGTTTTTATATAACACTTTATAAAGTATTTTAAGAGGAAAAGGACAAAATGTATTACCGGTAGCTTCCAGTGGATTTGCTGGAATTCTTTTGGAGGGTAGAACAACATATCACTTTAAATTTAAATTACCAGTGCTCCTAATGAACACAAGCTCATCAAGAATTCGAATGAAATCTGCTGAGGCAGATATGATAAGAGCAGGAAACTCAACCGGTGTGAAGTTTTTGGACACTTTTTTTTTGGACACAAATTTATGCAAGTGTACTGTGCAATTTTTGGACAAAATTGAGATTTTAGATAAATTAGGTTTTTGGACATATATTTATACAAATATATTTCTTTTAAAAGTGTATTTAACAAAAATAATGTTATTAGTAAATTAACTAATCGACGAATTTCGCTTGGAAAAAAGACGTGGTTCTCTATTAGGTATACCAAATAACACGAATCTCAGAGATTGGCTCATATAGTGACTATATAGGTTGTAAAGGGTATACATTGCGAAATTCAAATCAATCAGTGCCATTTTGATATGAGCCGTAGGACTCTTGCAAAAAATTTTGAAATTTAACAAATCGACGAATTTCGCGAACAACGTCTTTGTTCCAAGCGAAATTCGTCGATTAGTTAATTTTCAAATTTTTTTGCAAGAGCCCTACGGCTCATATTAAAATGGCACTCAGTGATTTGAATTCCGCAATATATACCATTTACAGCCTATATAGTCACTATATGAGCCAATCTCTGAGATTCGTGTTATTTGGTATAATAGAGAACAACGTCTTTGTTCTTCGATTAGTTAATTTTCAAAATATTTTGCAAGAGCCCTACGGCTCATATCAAAATGGCACTGAGTGATTTGAATTCCGCAATATATACCCTTCATAACCTATATAGTCACTATATGAGCCAATCTCTGAGATTCGTGTTATTTGGTATAATAGAGAACAACGTCCTTGTTCCAAGCGAAATTCGTCGATTTGTTAATTTTCAAAATTTTTTGCAAGAGCCCTACGGCTCATATCAAAATGGCACTAAGTGATTTGAATTGCACAATGAATACCCTTTACAACCTATATAGTCACTATATGAGCCAATCTCTGAGATTCGTGTTATTTGGTATAATAGAGAACAACGTCCTTATTCCAAGCGAAATTCGTCGATTAGTTAATTTTCAAAATTTTTTGAAAGAGCCCTACGGCTCATATCAAAATGGCACTGAGTGATTTGAATTCCGCAATATATACCATTTACAGCCTATATAGTCACTATATGAGCCAATCTCTGAGATTCGTGTTATTTGGTATAATAGAGAACAACGTCTTTGTTCAAAGTGAAATTCTTCGATTTGTTAATTTTCAAAATTGCTTGCAAGAGCCCTACGGCTCTTATCAAAATGGCACTGAGTGATTTGAATTCCGCAATATATACCAAATTTTAACCTATATAGTCACTATATGAGCCAATCTCTGAGATTCGTGTTATTTGGTATAATAGAGAACAACGTCCTTATTCCAAGCGAAATTCGTCGATTTGTAAATTTTCAAAATTTTTTGCAAGAGCCCTACGGCGCATATCAAAATGGCACTAAGTGATTTAAATTGCACAATGTATACCCTTTACAACCTATATAGTCACTATATGAGCCAATCTCTGAGATTCGTGTTATTTGGTATAATAGAGAACAACGTCCTTATTCCAAGCGAAATTCGTCGATTTGTTAATTGTCAAAATTTTTTGCAAGAGTCCTACGGCTCATATCAAAATGGCACTAAGTGATTTGAATTGCACAATGTATACCCTTTACAAGCTATATAGTCACTATATGAGCCAATCTCTGAGATTCGTGTTATTTGGTATAATAGAGAACAACGTCCTTATTCCAAGCGAAATTCGTCGATTTGTTAATTGTCAAAATTTTTTGCAAGAGCCCTACGGCTCATATCAAAATGGCACTAAGTGATTTGAATTGCACAATGTATACTCTTTACAACCTATATAGTCACTATATGAGCCAATCTCTGAGATTCGTGTTATTTGGTATAATAGAGAACAACGTCCTTATTCCAAGCGAAATTCGTCGATTTGTTAATTGTCAAAATTTTTTGCAAGAGTCCTACGGCTCATATCAAAATGGCACTAAGTGATTTGAATTGCACAATGTATACCCTTTACAAGCTATATAGTCACTATATGAGCCAATCTCTGAGATTCGTCTTATTTGGTATAATAGAGAACAACGTCCTTATTCCAAGCGAAATTCGTCGATTTGTTAATTTTCAAAATTTTTTGCAAGAGCCCTACGGCTCATATCAAAATGGCACTAAGTGATTTGAATTGCACAATGTATACCCTTTACAACCTATATAGTCACTATATGAGCCAATCTCTGAGATTCGTGTTATTTGGTATAATAGAGAACAACGTCCTTATTCCAAGCGAAATTCTTCGATTTGTTAATTGTCAAAATTTTTTGCAAGAGCCCTACGGCTCATATCAAAATGGCACTAAGTGATTTGAATTGCACAATGTATACCCTTTACAACCTATATAGTCACTATATGAGCCAATCTCTGAGATTCGTGTTATTTGGTATAATAGAGAACAACGTCCTTATTCCAAGCGAAATTCTTCGATTAGTTAATTTTCAAAATTTTTTGCAAGAGCCCTACGGCACATATCAAAATGGCACTAAGTGATTTGAATTGCACAATGTATACCCTTTACAACCTATATAGTCACTATATGAGCCAATCTCTGAGATTCGTGTTATTTGGTATAATAGAGAACAACGTCCTTATTCCAAGCGAAATTCTTCGATTAGTTAATTTTCAAAATTTTTTGCAAGAGCCCTACGGCTCATATCAAAATGGCACTAAGTGATTTGAATTGCACAATGTATACCCTTTACAACCTATATAGTCACTATATGAGCCAATCTCTGAGATTCGTGTTATTTGGTATAATAGAGAACAACGTCCTTATTCCAAGCGAAATTCTTCGATTAGTTAATTTTCAAAATTTTTTGCAAGAGCCCTACGGCTCATATCAAAATGGCACTAAGTGATTTGAATTGCACAATGTATACCCTTTACAACCTATATAGTCACTATATGAGCCAATCTCTGAGATTCGTGTTATTTGGTATAATAGAGAACAACGTCCTTATTCCAAGCGAAATTCTTCGATTTGTTAATTGTCAAAATTTTTTGCAAGAGCCCTACGGCTCATATCAAAATGGCACTAAGTGATTTGAATTGCACAATGTATACCCTTTACAACCTATATAGTCACTATATGAGCCAATCTCTGAGATTCGTGTTATTTGGTATAATAGAGAACAACGTCCTTATTCCAAGCGAAATTCGTCGATTTGTTAATTGTCAAAATTTTTTGCAAGAGCCCTACGGCTCATATCAAAATGGCACTGAGTGATTTGAATTGCACAATGTATACCCTTTACAACCTATATAGTCACTATATGAGCCAATCTCTGAGATTCGTGTTATTTGGTATAATAGAGAACAACGTCCTTATTCCAAGCGAAATTCTTCGATTAGTTAATTTTCAAAATTTTTTGCAAGAGCCCTACGGCACATATCAAAATGGCACTAAGTGATTTGAATTGCACAATGTATACCCTTTACAACCTATATAGTCACTATATGAGCCAATCTCTGAGATTCGTGTTATTTGGTATAATAGAGAACAACGTCCTTATTCCAAGCGAAATTCTTCGATTAGTTAATTTTCAAAATTTTTTGCAAGAGCCCTACGGCTCATATCAAAATGGCACTAAGTGATTTGAATTGCACAATGTATACCCTTTACAACCTATATAGTCACTATATGAGCCAATCTCTGAGATTCGTGTTATTTGGTATAATAGAGAACAACGTCCTTATTCCAAGCGAAATTCTTCGATTTGTTAATTGTCAAAATTTTTTGCAAGAGCCCTACGGCTCATATCAAAATGGCACTAAGTGATTTGAATTGCACAATGTATACCCTTTACAACCTATATAGTCACTATATGAGCCAATCTCTGAGATTCGTGTTATTTGGTATAATAGAGAACAACGTCCTTATTCCAAGCGAAATTCTTCGATTAGTTAATTTTCAAAATTTTTTGCAAGAGCCCTACGGCACATATCAAAATGGCACTAAGTGATTTGAATTGCACAATGTATACCCTTTACAACCTATATAGTCACTATATGAGCCAATCTCTGAGATTCGTGTTATTTGGTATAATAGAGAACAACGTCCTTATTCCAAGCGAAATTCTTCGATTAGTTAATTTTCAAAATTTTTTGCAAGAGCCCTACGGCTCATATCAAAATGGCACTAAGTGATTTGAATTGCACAATGTATACCCTTTACAACCTATATAGTCACTATATGAGCCAATCTCTGAGATTCGTGTTATTTGGTATAATAGAGAACAACGTCCTTATTCCAAGCGAAATTCTTCGATTTGTTAATTGTCAAAATTTTTTGCAAGAGCCCTACGGCTCATATCAAAATGGCACTAAGTGATTTGAATTGCACAATGTATACCCTTTACAACCTATATAGTCACTATATGAGCCAATCTCTGAGATTCGTGTTATTTGGTATAATAGAGAACAACGTCCTTATTCCAAGCGAAATTCGTCGATTTGTTAATTGTCAAAATTTTTTGCAAGAGCCCTACGGCTCATATCAAAATGGCACTGAGTGATTTGAATTGCACAATGTATACCCTTTACAACCTATATAGTCACTATATGAGCCAATCTCTGAGATTCGTGTTATTTGGTATAATAGAGAACAACGTCCTTATTCCAAGCGAAATTCTTCGATTAGTTAATTTTCAAAATTTTTTGCAAGAGCCCTACGGCACATATCAAAATGGCACTAAGTGATTTGAATTGCACAATGTATACCCTTTACAACCTATATAGTCACTATATGAGCCAATCTCTGAGATTCGTGTTATTTGGTATAATAGAGAACAACGTCCTTATTCCAAGCGAAATTCTTCGATTAGTTAATTTTCAAAATTTTTTGCAAGAGCCCTACGGCTCATATCAAAATGGCACTAAGTGATTTGAATTGCACAATGTATACCCTTTACAACCTATATAGTCACTATATGAGCCAATCTCTGAGATTCGTGTTATTTGGTATAATAGAGAACAACGTCCTTATTCCAAGCGAAATTCTTCGATTTGTTAATTGTCAAAATTTTTTGCAAGAGCCCTACGGCTCATATCAAAATGGCACTAAGTGATTTGAATTGCACAATGTATACCCTTTACAACCTATATAGTCACTATATGAGCCAATCTCTGAGATTCGTGTTATTTGGTATAATAGAGAACAACGTCCTTATTCCAAGCGAAATTCTTCGATTTGTTAATTGTCAAAATTTTTTGCAAGAGCCCTACGGCTCATATCAAAATGGCACTAAGTGATTTGAATTGCACAATGTATACCCTTTACAACCTATATAGTCACTATATGAGCCAATCTCTGAGATTCGTGTTATTTGGTATAATAGAGAACAACGTCCTTATTCCAAGCGAAATTCGTCGATTTGTTAATTGTCAAAATTTTTTGCAAGAGCCCTACGGCTCATATCAAAATGGCACTGAGTGATTTGAATTGCACAATGTATACCCTTTACAACCTATATAGTCACTATATGAGCCAATCTCTGAGATTCGTGTTATTTGGTATAATAGAGAACAACGTCCTTATTCCAAGCGAAATTCTTCGATTAGTTAATTTTCAAAATTTTTTGCAAGAGCCCTACGGCACATATCAAAATGGCACTAAGTGATTTGAATTGCACAATGTATACCCTTTACAACCTATATAGTCACTATATGAGCCAATCTCTGAGATTCGTGTTATTTGGTATAATAGAGAACAACGTCCTTATTCCAAGCGAAATTCTTCGATTAGTTAATTTTCAAAATTTTTTGCAAGAGCCCTACGGCTCATATCAAAATGGCACTAAGTGATTTGAATTGCACAATGTATACCCTTTACAACCTATATAGTCACTATATGAGCCAATCTCTGAGATTCGTGTTATTTGGTATAATAGAGAACAACGTCCTTATTCCAAGCGAAATTCTTCGATTTGTTAATTGTCAAAATTTTTTGCAAGAGCCCTACGGCTCATATCAAAATGGCACTAAGTGATTTGAATTGCACAATGTATACCCTTTACAACCTATATAGTCACTATATGAGCCAATCTCTGAGATTCGTGTTATTTGGTATAATAGAGAACAACGTCCTTATTCCAAGCGAAATTCTTCGATTAGTTAATTTTCAAAATTTTTTGCAAGAGCCCTACGGCACATATCAAAATGGCACTAAGTGATTTGAATTGCACAATGTATACCCTTTACAACCTATATAGTCACTATATGAGCCAATCTCTGAGATTCGTGTTATTTGGTATAATAGAGAACAACGTCCTTATTCCAAGCGAAATTCTTCGATTAGTTAATTTTCAAAATTTTTTGCAAGAGCCCTACGGCTCATATCAAAATGGCACTAAGTGATTTGAATTGCACAATGTATACCCTTTACAACCTATATAGTCACTATATGAGCCAATCTCTGAGATTCGTGTTATTTGGTATAATAGAGAACAACGTCCTTATTCCAAGCGAAATTCTTCGATTTGTTAATTGTCAAAATTTTTTGCAAGAGCCCTACGGCTCATATCAAAATGGCACTAAGTGATTTGAATTGCACAATGTATACCCTTTACAACCTATATAGTCACTATATGAGCCAATCTCTGAGATTCGTGTTATTTGGTATAATAGAGAACAACGTCCTTATTCCAAGCGAAATTCGTCGATTTGTTAATTGTCAAAATTTTTTGCAAGAGCCCTACGGCTCATATCAAAATGGCACTGAGTGATTTGAATTGCACAATGTATACCCTTTACAACCTATATAGTCACTATATGAGCCAATCTCTGAGATTCGTGTTATTTGGTATAATAGAGAACAACGTCCTTATTCCAAGCGAAATTCTTCGATTAGTTAATTTTCAAAATTTTTTGCAAGAGCCCTACGGCACATATCAAAATGGCACTAAGTGATTTGAATTGCACAATGTATACCCTTTACAACCTATATAGTCACTATATGAGCCAATCTCTGAGATTCGTGTTATTTGGTATAATAGAGAACAACGTCCTTATTCCAAGCGAAATTCTTCGATTAGTTAATTTTCAAAATTTTTTGCAAGAGCCCTACGGCTCATATCAAAATGGCACTAAGTGATTTGAATTGCACAATGTATACCCTTTACAACCTATATAGTCACTATATGAGCCAATCTCTGAGATTCGTGTTATTTGGTATAATAGAGAACAACGTCCTTATTCCAAGCGAAATTCTTCGATTTGTTAATTGTCAAAATTTTTTGCAAGAGCCCTACGGCTCATATCAAAATGGCACTAAGTGATTTGAATTGCACAATGTATACCCTTTACAACCTATATAGTCACTATATGAGCCAATCTCTGAGATTCGTGTTATTTGGTATAATAGAGAACAACGTCCTTATTCCAAGCGAAATTCGTCGATTTGTTAATTGTCAAAATTTTTTGCAAGAGCCCTACGGCTCATATCAAAATGGCACTGAGTGATTTGAATTGCACAATGTATACCCTTTACAACCTATATAGTCACTATATGAGCCAATCTCTGAGATTCGTGTTATTTGGTATAATAGAGAACAACGTCCTTATTCCAAGCGAAATTCTTCGATTAGTTAATTTTCAAAATTTTTTGCAAGAGCCCTACGGCACATATCAAAATGGCACTAAGTGATTTGAATTGCACAATGTATACCCTTTACAACCTATATAGTCACTATATGAGCCAATCTCTGAGATTCGTGTTATTTGGTATAATAGAGAACAACGTCCTTATTCCAAGCGAAATTCTTCGATTAGTTAATTTTCAAAATTTTTTGCAAGAGCCCTACGGCTCATATCAAAATGGCACTAAGTGATTTGAATTGCACAATGTATACCCTTTACAACCTATATAGTCACTATATGAGCCAATCTCTGAGATTCGTGTTATTTGGTATAATAGAGAACAACGTCCTTATTCCAAGCGAAATTCTTCGATTTGTTAATTGTCAAAATTTTTTGCAAGAGCCCTACGGCTCATATCAAAATGGCACTAAGTGATTTGAATTGCACAATGTATACCCTTTACAACCTATATAGTCACTATATGAGCCAATCTCTGAGATTCGTGTTATTTGGTATAATAGAGAACAACGTCCTTATTCCAAGCGAAATTCTTCGATTAGTTAATTTTCAAAATTTTTTGCAAGAGCCCTACGGCACATATCAAAATGGCACTAAGTGATTTGAATTGCACAATGTATACCCTTTACAACCTATATAGTCACTATATGAGCCAATCTCTGAGATTCGTGTTATTTGGTATAATAGAGAACAACGTCCTTATTCCAAGCGAAATTCTTCGATTAGTTAATTTTCAAAATTTTTTGCAAGAGCCCTACGGCTCATATCAAAATGGCACTAAGTGATTTGAATTGCACAATGTATACCCTTTACAACCTATATAGTCACTATATGAGCCAATCTCTGAGATTCGTGTTATTTGGTATAATAGAGAACAACGTCCTTATTCCAAGCGAAATTCTTCGATTTGTTAATTGTCAAAATTTTTTGCAAGAGCCCTACGGCTCATATCAAAATGGCACTAAGTGATTTGAATTGCACAATGTATACCCTTTACAACCTATATAGTCACTATATGAGCCAATCTCTGAGATTCGTGTTATTTGGTATAATAGAGAACAACGTCCTTATTCCAAGCGAAATTCGTCGATTTGTTAATTGTCAAAATTTTTTGCAAGAGCCCTACGGCTCATATCAAAATGGCACTGAGTGATTTGAATTGCACAATGTATACCCTTTACAACCTATATAGTCACTATATGAGCCAATCTCTGAGATTCGTGTTATTTGGTATAATAGAGAACAACGTCCTTATTCCAAGCGAAATTCTTCGATTAGTTAATTTTCAAAATTTTTTGCAAGAGCCCTACGGCACATATCAAAATGGCACTAAGTGATTTGAATTGCACAATGTATACCCTTTACAACCTATATAGTCACTATATGAGCCAATCTCTGAGATTCGTGTTATTTGGTATAATAGAGAACAACGTCCTTATTCCAAGCGAAATTCTTCGATTAGTTAATTTTCAAAATTTTTTGCAAGAGCCCTACGGCTCATATCAAAATGGCACTAAGTGATTTGAATTGCACAATGTATACCCTTTACAACCTATATAGTCACTATATGAGCCAATCTCTGAGATTCGTGTTATTTGGTATAATAGAGAACAACGTCCTTATTCCAAGCGAAATTCTTCGATTTGTTAATTGTCAAAATTTTTTGCAAGAGCCCTACGGCTCATATCAAAATGGCACTAAGTGATTTGAATTGCACAATGTATACCCTTTACAACCTATATAGTCACTATATGAGCCAATCTCTGAGATTCGTGTTATTTGGTATAATAGAGAACAACGTCCTTATTCCAAGCGAAATTCGTCGATTTGTTAATTGTCAAAATTTTTTGCAAGAGCCCTACGGCTCATATCAAAATGGCACTAAGTGATTTGAATTGCACAATGTATACCCTTTACAACCTATATAGTCACTATATGAGCCAATCTCTGAGATTCGTGTTATTTGGTATAATAGAGAACAACGTCCTTATTCCAAGCGAAATTCGTCGATTTGTTAATTGTCAAAATTTTTTGCAAGAGCCCTACGGCTCATATCAAAATGGCACTAAGTGATTTGAATTGCACAATGTATACCCTTTACAACCTATATAGTCACTATATGAGCCAATCTCTGAGATTCGTGTTATTTGGTATAATAGAGAACAACGTCCTTATTCCAAGCGAAATTCTTCGATTTGTTAATTGTCAAAATTTTTTGCAAGAGCCCTACGGCTCATATCAAAATGGCACTAAGTGATTTGAATTGCACAATGTATACCCTTTACAACCTATATAGTCACTATATGAGCCAATCTCTGAGATTCGTGTTATTTGGTATAATAGAGAACAACGTCCTTATTCCAAGCGAAATTCGTCGATTTGTTAATTGTCAAAATTTTTTGCAAGAGCCCTACGGCTCATATCAAAATGGCACTAAGTGATTTGAATTGCACAATGTATACCCTTTACAACCTATATAGTCACTATATGAGCCAATCTCTGAGATTCGTGTTATTTGGTATAATAGAGAACAACGTCCTTATTCCAAGCGAAATTCGTCGATTTGTTAATTGTCAAAATTTTTTGCAAGAGCCCTACGGCTCATATCAAAATGGCACTGAGTGATTTGAATTGCACAATGTATACCCTTTACAACCTATATAGTCACTATATGAGCCAATCTCTGAGATTCGTGTTATTTGGTATAATAGAGAACAACGTCCTTATTCCAAGCGAAATTCTTCGATTAGTTAATTTTCAAAATTTTTTGCAAGAGCCCTACGGCACATATCAAAATGGCACTAAGTGATTTGAATTGCACAATGTATACCCTTTACAACCTATATAGTCACTATATGAGCCAATCTCTGAGATTCGTGTTATTTGGTATAATAGAGAACAACGTCCTTATTCCAAGCGAAATTCTTCGATTTGTTAATTGTCAAAATTTTTTGCAAGAGCCCTACGGCTCATATCAAAATGGCACTAAGTGATTTGAATTGCACAATGTATACCCTTTACAACCTATATAGTCACTATATGAGCCAATCTCTGAGATTCGTGTTATTTGGTATAATAGAGAACAACGTCCTTATTCCAAGCGAAATTCTTCGATTTGTTAATTGTCAAAATTTTTTGCAAGAGCCCTACGGCTCATATCAAAATGGCACTAAGTGATTTGAATTGCACAATGTATACCCTTTACAACCTATATAGTCACTATATGAGCCAATCTCTGAGATTCGTGTTATTTGGTATAATAGAGAACAACGTCCTTATTCCAAGCGAAATTCGTCGATTTGTTAATTGTCAAAATTTTTTGCAAGAGCCCTACGGCTCATATCAAAATGGCACTAAGTGATTTGAATTGCACAATGTATACCCTTTACAACCTATATAGTCACTATATGAGCCAATCTCTGAGATTCGTGTTATTTGGTATAATAGAGAACAACGTCCTTGTTCCAAGCGAAATTCGTCGATTAGTTAATTTTCTAATAACTTTGTTTTTGTTAAATATACTTTTAAAAGATATACATGTATATAAATATATGTCCATAAACCTAATTTATCTAAAATCTCAATTTTGTCCAAAAACTTCACAGTACACTTGCATAAATTTGTGTCCAAAAAAAAAAGTGTCCAAAAACTTCACACCGGTGGAAACTCATTGTTTGGGATGAGGCTAGAATGGCCCCCGTAATCGCACTTGAGGTAGTCAATATACTTCTTAAGAAAGTTTTCAGTAATGAAAAAACTTTTGGGAATATGGTAATCCTTTTATATATTATATCCTATCTTTCAATAATGGTAAAAACATTAAAAAGTTGTTCTCTCTGGCCAACAATTACCCCAGTGCAGTTGACTACAAATATGAGAACTGGGGAAGACAAAGAATTTTCCAAATGTTTAATTGAGTTGGGTGATGGTAAACTTATAGTGTTCGTCTGTAATGTTACAACAAACTCTATATTATAATATTATGACGTAATCAATCGAATATAATAGAATTGTTTTGAGAGTGGTCAAATTTTTTTTTTCGTCACAATAAAATTAATTAATATGTCGGATAATGAAGAAAAAAAATCCCAATACTGATCTCCACTTAAAGGTAAATTCAGCAGATATAATTCCGCAGAAGGATTTGCCCGAACTTTGGTTCAAACAGTTAGAGGCATTATTTAAAGTTAGACGTATTACCAATGACGAAGATAAGTTTAATTTCGCGATAGCTCACCTACCGATGGACGTAATAGCTACAGTAGCGAGCATAGTTCGGAAACCTCCGGAAAATCATAAATATGAGAATCTTCGAGATGAAGTTATTAAGAGACGATCAGTGTCGGAACAAGGTAGGATCGAAAACCTCCTTAAATCGACTGATATGGGCGATTCCACACCCTCTGATTGCTATCGTCATCTCGAAGAAAAAGCAGGAACATCTACTGCCGTGAACGAACAATTACTAAAAAGTTTCTGGTTTGATCGACTACCAGATTCTATAAGGTCGATAGTCGTAATCCGAGAACAGGATGACATCAATGAATTAATTAATTTTGTAGACCGTATTATCGAAATAAACCGACCAAGCTATGTCTGCAATACTCTAGAACCGATACCATTCTTAAAATCGCAAAGCCCATCGAGCCAATCACAGGTTACCCTTTTGAACCTAAAAAAAACTATTGACCAATTAACTGCCAAATTCAATCGTGAATTTTCTAACCGTTCTCGATCTAAAAATCGATCGAATAATAGAGAATATAATAACCGCTCGGATTATCGCAACAAATCAAGGGAGCGCACTGGTTATTGGCTATGTTGGTACCACCGAAAATTTAAAGAACGAGCCAGAAAATGTGATGGTTGTTCATTCGGACAAATCCCTGCCTCACAGGCTTAAACAAACTCGGAAAACTAGTTCGTCCCAGGAAACGAAACCAATAATTGGAGCTGATTTTTTAGCAAAATTCAGTTTAGTCGTTGACTTAAAGCACAAGCATCTTCTAGACACAAATACCAATCTTTCCGTCAATACAATGGACATTAAAGTTCCCATTGATATAATTCCGTGACTTTTTGCTGTCGACGGCCCCTACGGCGAACTTCTCCGCCAATACCCAACTCTGACAGAGCAGGCTCGTTATGACCATCCAGTAAAACACGAAGTCGTGCATCGAATTGTCAAAGAAGGATATTTACCTTTTTCTTGACCCAGACGATTAGATTCCGAGAAGCATAAAATCGCAAAAGCTGAATTTGAGCACATTCTATGCAACTCGGATTATGTATAGAGTTCTTCCAGCGCTGCTTCACCGTTACATTTAGTACCAAAACGTGGCAGCAAGAGCAACGACTGGCGCCCTTGTGGGGACTACCGAAGGTTGAACGCAATTACGGTACCAGATCGGTAACTTCTCCCTCAACAGATACACAATTGTTCGCAATTCGCCAGACAGCAATCGATTTAGAGAAATTAGTTTCTTTACAAGAATCTGACGACGAACTGAAGAACATCATACGTGAAACTGCAAATGCGAGTAGTCCGAAACGCATCATTGAACTTATACCTTATGCCACCTCCGGTCTATTATTCTGGTGCAAGACGTCTACCAGTGTCATACGACCTTACATTCCACAAAAGATGCGGCGAATGATTTTCGATAAGCTTCACAATCTTCCTCACCCAGGAGTACGTGCCACACGCAAATTAATTGCGTCCAAGTGTTTTTGGCCCAGCATGAATGTAGATACGGGGTATTGGTCCAAAACATGCATTCCCTGTCAGAAGTCAAAGATAAATAGGCACACTCGTTCAGATTATGGACGTTTTAATATTCATTCAGGACGGTTTGAACATGTACATATAGACATTCTCGGACCATTACCCCCATCTAATGGTAACGTCTACATCCTTACAATTGTGGATAGATTTACACGGTGGCCAGAAGCTATACCCCTGGTTGATATGAAGGCATCCACCGTAGTGAGAGCTTTCGTAGACCAGTACATTTCGAGATTTGGTGTCCCACTCGAAATCACGACTGACCAAGGCAGCCAGTTCGAAAGAAACCTATTCAAAGAATTCACAAAATTGTTGGGTTCTCACAGAATACGGACAACGACTTATTACCCACAGGCTAGTGGCATAGTAGAGCGCCTATATCGTCATTTAAAAGCCTCTTTATACACTAGATCGAACGCCTCTCATTGGAGTGATGAACTCCCATTCATTCTCTTTGGAATAAGAACTTCGATCAAGACTGATCTTGAATGCACTCTTACTCATCTTGTCTATGGACAGCCGCTGAAGGTCCCAGGAGAACTAGTTCTGCACCCCAACCCTGCGCTATCAACAGATCCAACTTCACTTGCCGATAAATTACGCGAGTTGATGCTCAACGTCGTTCCCAAAGATACTCGGAATAGCCCTCAGGACAACATATAAACATACCAAAAAACATAACGGACTGCGAACAAGTTTTCGTCCGGGCGGATAAAGTTAAAACGGGATTCACACCACCTTATGAAGGGCCATTTTTAGCTAAGCGAAGATTCCGAAAATATTTTGTAGTTGATTACAACGGAAAAAATGTATCAATTGCCATCGACAGACTGAAGCCAGCGTATATGACGGACGAACTTAAAATAATGCATCCGTTCTCGCGGCCAAATATACTATAATACATACCTATACATTGAAATAAGTCATTGTTCTTGTACATAAATCGGAGATAGCCAAAAATTCGAGAAAAAACATTTCTAGCCAGTATATAAGCGACAGTCATCTGATTAAGATAAACAAAATACAAATTTATAAAATCATAAACTTAAATAATAAAATTTAAAAACTATAAATTAAGTTTTGTTTTTAATTTAAAAAATAAAGTGAAGTGTGAGTGCCTAAACAAAGTGGAGTCAGATGTGATACGTGTCCCTCTAACGGCATACGAACTACCACTACACTACAAATTAAAATGATCTTGGAGAAGATATTTTTGAAATACCCAAAAAGTTCATTTGCAAAGGATCATTGATAGATGACATTTTTGCAAAAACGTTTACTGCTGTGGAATATAAATAGTTTGCTAATAGAGAAATATTGTGTCCTTTAAACGAGGGCTCACTTAAAGTGAATGACGACATATTAAGTCGATTACTTGGAAGGAGAAGAGAAAGTATATTACAGTCTGGATTTTGTAGTTACTGATGATGCAGAGGAAACCACAAATTTACCAACGGAAGTTTTAAATACAATAACTTCATCAGGCATGCCTGTACTTGCTTTATAGCTAAAAAAGTTGGAGCAATAGTAATATTGCTTAGAAATATTTGTAGAAACAGAGATTTGTGTAATGGAACACGATTCATTATAACTCAAATGAAAGCAAACGTTATATATTTGCTTAAGTCTTGAATCAAAAGGAAATAAAATTGCAAGTCCAAGAATTGAATTAGCTCCTTCCGACAACAATTTTCCCTTTACATTGGCAGTTTTCAATACGAGTCGCCTCTGTGATGATCATAAATAAATCTCAAGGACAAACCCTTGACAAAGTGGGACTGTATTTGGCACAACCAGTTTTCTCTCATGGACAACCATATATTGCTTTTTCCAGAGTGACATCCAAATCAAATATAAGAATAGAAATGCTTAATACAAAAGAGCATGGAAATCTTATCAACGGAAGCGATAAATTGTTTACTCAAAATGTTGTGTACAAAGATATCCTTTGAAACATTATATCTGACTTAATTTAAATAAATAATTAATACGATGTAGCACATACTCCGCAGGAAGTGGTCCAATATGAGTTTATAATGTTTTGAGTACACGTGTATAGCCCAAGTAACAATTTGATAGGTAAATTGGCCTAGACAGCAAAAACAAAGCTGTTACAACGTCGTGAAATCCGAAAAATTACACAAATTAGTTATAAATGTTAAATAGATATTCACTAAGTTTTTAAAACGTTGTGGCAGTGAAGAAAAATGCTAATTAGCTTAAGTAGGTATATAAGGCATTTCAGCAGGGAGTTCATTATACGCCATAAAGCAAAAAAGTCGGGAGAACAGCAATTTTGCTGTTGTAGTCATCTAAACAAGTATGCCAGCTATAATACTTTATTTATTTTTTTGTGTAATTTGCAAGCATATTTGTATTTAATCAAAATTACTGTTAAAATAACTAAATAGTTAGAAAACAAGTCTAAAAGCAATTTATAAGTAATTTTGGAGGTGAAAAGGGGTTTTTTTCGGTTATGATTATTTAGGGGTACAAAAAGGAAATATGCTGTGGAGTCTAGTTTTGCCTTTTATGACATAAAATCAAATAGGTCGAATATAATGGCGAACAAAGATTTATATAAATATTTCCAAACACATTAAAAAAAATATAAAACCAACACCAAATTTTATAGAAAAGCAAAAATCATCAATAAAGAAATGAAAAATGCTACTGGTATATTTCTTTGCTAAGGTCATGCCAGTAACATTGATAGCCATCAGGGGCATCCATGCCCTCAGAAAAGAAACCGAAATCCGTTTAAGTAGGAACTTTGATGGAGGATCGCTTATGGTTTGGGGTGGATTTTGCTACAATGGAAAACTTCCACTTGCCTGGATGTCTACCAAAATTAAATCGAGAGAGAACACGAAAATGCTGGAAATAAGTCTAACTGAGCATGTAAAAGGTCTAATGGGGTCAAATTGTATCTTCCAGCAAGGTAATGCAGCAATTCTTGACGTGCGAAGAAAGGAGACGAAAAAATGGATTAGCGAGAAAAATATTGAGGTGATGGACTGGCCAAATCCGAGTAGAAAGTCCTCCGCAAATTAGTTTTAAGCATGCCCGATAGGTTATTCGAGGTAATTAAGAACCATGGTGGATTCACAAAGTATTAAACAATAAAAGAAGTCAACAGTCCAAGTTACTTTCTATTACATAATTATAATGGCCTTCGAATTGAGGCTAATTCAATTTCGCACATTTTTATATTTTTTAATTAAACGAAATTAATACTGTTCGCTATTTTTGACAAAACATATATTTTTTTCTTTTGTAATACTTAAAATAATTGAAATAAATTTATATATTTTTTTTTTAAAAAACGGTATGAGGCTAATTTAATTTCGCTCATTGTATAAGATTTGGTGATTTTTCCATTGTTTTTTTTGCAACTGTCGATAACATCTTGCATCGAAGGAATATTTGATATTTCTTAATTTAAAAAAAAAATGCATTAAACGATTAACAAAATACTTTAATATTACAACTTATTACGTAATGCATTTACTTTTATGAATTCTTTTACATCCCAGCGGCCCTCTTCGGAAGTGGCTCCTTCTTCTAACAGGTGCACATCCTGTAGGTACTGCCAGCTGATAATCCGAATATTGGGCGAGCAAGCGTGCCGGTTCTGAGCACCATGAATTATCGGGGTTTTTGCTCTGCAATCGTTGATATTTGAGGAATTTTTTGGTGTCCGGTGGATAATGAACGATATTATTACCTTCGTCTCCTTCAAACCAGCATGCCGGACACACAAACAATTCCTTCTTGCTTACAGTTGCGAGAACATAGAAAACCTATAACAAAACTAATAAATAATACTCTTATAATATTAAATAAACTTAAAATCACCAGAAAAAATGATTTCATAGCAAACACTTACCATTATTAAAAGTAGAATGTACTGTTTCAGTAATTACCGTGTTAATCTGACAATACTGTTGAATAACAAATTACAGAAATCCAACTTGGTATGCCAATTGGTTTGGAAAAGGTAAACTGCTTAACTCAAAGCAAATTTACTGACCTAACAACGAAACTGCTTAACACACAGCGAAATTTATATGAGTAAACTAAATGTGGATAACAAAGGAAAACTGCGTATCTAAAAGCAAAATTGTTTAACACACAGCAAAACTGCTTAGCACACCGCAGAATCTATATGTGTACTATACATATGCAAATTTATAACTAAACAAATGTTGTTAACCCTCTAGCAGGTGTTTTCCGCTTTTAGACGGAGCACAGAAAACATGTATAATAAATGTAGAAACCATCGATACGTCGTGTGAGCGATGTAAGGTGACATAGCGAGGCAATAGTAAAATAGTTTGCATCGCTCAAAACAGAAAAACGTATCTCGCCTGATTTAATGCAAGTGTGCCAGTAAGTTTTAAAATTATTCGTTTGCAATTGAGAGATATGTATGTATAATCAAAATTATCTCACATCGAATAGCTTAGTTTTGCTGAAAGGCGCAACGGACCCTTGCCTTTCTGAAATATTAATATGCATTCGTGAGACCAAATATTATTTGGCTGACGGTTGGTGCTTTTACAGTTCAACCGGGAATTTCAATTAGTGATGTTAATGTGTGTTAATGTAATAATATGTTAGTAATTTTTACCTGAGGCAATTTTAGACATAATTTTCGATTTTTTCACATTAAAATTACCCTACCATAATTTTACCAGTCAAAACAATTGCCTGCTAGAGGGTTAAAGTAAATAATATTCCATGTAAAGTCCAACAGCTAAAACGCTTAACACAAAACAATAATGCTTTATGATCAGTGATTTTCTCATACAAAAGCTAATTAGTTACTTAAAATATTTAATATATTTTGGTAACTTTTTCGTAAGTTCGTAAGACACTTTAGCTGTAATAACATTTAATTTAGGACAAATAGTTAAAATGGTTGTCTATTAAGCTATTTAACTGTTACATATACATATAAATGGCTGCATCATTTATCTGGTTAAAAAACTTCGACAAAAACAACTTTATCACTTGCAAATATTGAAAAAACGCCAATCGTCAGCTTTTAGATGAATACCAGAAGCTTTTTAACAGATTTGGATTTATTTTTCAGCAAAAATATATTTTTCGAAAAAAAATTTGATTTTAATTTTATTTTTAATTTCAAATATTTTTTCGTCGCGTTTTCCTATTCTAGCCTACTTTTTCGAACTGGTCGATGAAATTTGTTTCCCGTGTGTTCGGGATCGGTAGAAACCAGGAATATGCCTAAAAAGAAGGGAACAAAAATCAACACAAAGAAACACAAATCTTGGAAACAAATACTCATCTGAGGTCATCTTTTCCAAATTCCAGTCGCATCGCTGAATCCGCAGAATGATACACATTCTAAAAGTAGATGGGAATGTTAAAATTAGTTTACAAATATGTTAAAATATTATGTTTACTCACCTATTTAATGTTTTGTCCAATTTATGTTTATTTATTTATTTATTGTCAAAATGTCAAAAAATAAGAATCCATTAATAAGAGGAATACATAAAGTGTCCGAAAAGTACAACTGGCCGAATTGAATAGTCGCGCCATCTAAGTATCAGCACATGCACTATGCAAGCCAATCTTCTGTCGATTGGCGTAAATATTTTATTTTTTAATAGCAATCAGTCATCCGAAGCGGCAACAACAAAATTAATAAAAGTTGCAAGTCATTTGTGAGTAACAAACTGCGATCAACCAAAAAGTATTAAACGCAGAATAAATGGTTTATAAAAGTGAAAAGTATGTAAAATAAACGAACAATAGTACATAAATAGAATCGGTGTTATTTATTTCTCCTTGGACTACCTAACCTAGTTGGATTTTCGCGAGTTAATTACATTGTGGTGCCTAATTGCACGTGAACGAGTCAGCCCACCTTATCTACGAGTGCACGAGCCTACATTTGGTCCTTCGAGCCGGATAGGGGCCACAATCGAGAATCCAGCATCGTCGAAAAAGTGTCAGTGTAAAACACGCGGTCAACCATATCGGTAAATTACAATACCGTAACCTTGTATTTATTTTATTTTATTTTTATCTATTGGGCAGCAAACACGTAAACACCCAATTACATGCTGCCTCACTAATGCTAATATATAAACATATTGTATTCTTATTTCTACAAAAAAAAAAAAAAAAAAAAAAAAATTATAATAATAATAATAATAACAATAATAACAAAAAATTAAAAAGAAACAACAAATTAATGAAAAGGAAATTTAAATATTTTAATGTTAAGGTCTGAAGATGCCTTACAGTCATTCACCATTGGTACTGCTGCACAGTGCAGCATAACACTTTGTTTTAAACTCCGACAGTGACATGCTGAATAGGCCCAAATCATTAAAGTAGATTGCATGGTTAGACACAAGCCTGTTAAGACATGATGAAACACCAAGATTTGTCCTGAAAGCCGATGGCTGGAACAACTGCTGATGTCGTGTGCGGTAAGCCGGTACATAAAAATTTAATTTCGCTAACAAACTAGAGTCTAATAAATTGTTGACTAATTTAAAAAGTAAGTATTCATCCATTAAAGTTCTTCTATCTTCCAATGAGATCAGACTGAATTTTTGTCTACGTCTCTCATATGTCATATAGCCAGTGGATGGTATAAACTTAAAACACATAAACCTTGTGAATTTTCTTTGCACGCATTCAATCCTGTAATTATAATCATCATAAAATGGATTCCAGACCTGAGATAAATATTCAAGATTAGTTCTAACAAGGCTAGAGTATAGTAATGAGAGAGTTGAAGGATCCCTGAAATCCTTACCTCTTCTGAAGATATAACCTAATGTTTTGAAAGAAGTACGACAAATTAGATCAATATGTTTATCAAAACGTAATTTCTGGTCGAAAGTAACCCCCAAGTCTTTGACTGTGTCCTGTTTACCTAAAGATTCTGGGCCAATGCTGTATGTAAAATCAAGTTTATTAACTTTTTTAGTAAACGTCATAGTAACACATTTCTTGGTATTCAGAGGTAATTGATTTACAATAGACCAGTTAAGAATGGCGGTTAAATCTGCTTGCAAAGCTTCAGTGTCATTATTCGAATGAACATTTCTGAAGAGCTTCAGATCATCAGCATACAGTAAGTGGTCCGATGTTATGACCTCTGAGATATCATTAATATAAAGAATAAACAACAAAGGACCCAAAATAGACCCCTGAGGAACTCCAGAGGTGGGTTCAATACCATTTGATAAGATGCCATTAAATTTTACAAATTGAGTTCTATTTCTTAGGTACGAACAAAACCATTTAAGCAAAATTGGTGGAATATTATATGATTCAAGTTTGCATATTAAAATAGAGTGTGAAACTTTGTCAAAAGCTTTGGAAAAATCGGTGTAAATGCAGTCGAGTTGCCCACCTCTGTCCAAAGTGCTAGCAGCAATATCAAAAAATTCGGCTAAATTGGTTAAGGTTGAACGCTTCGAAAAAAAACCATGCTGCATTGGCGAGATTTGATTTTTGACCCGATAAAAAATCATATTGTAAACTAGTTTCTCAAATATTTTTGCTAGGGAGTTTAGAATGGAAATTGGCCTATAATTTTGTATGTCCGCTATATCACCACTTTTATAGATAGGCAACAAAAATGATTCTTTCCATTTGGAAGGAAAGTAAGACATATTAATTGATAAATTGAACAAAAACGTGATCGGGACCACAAGAACATCTTTGAGATTTTTTAGAAACAAATTAGGCAATTGGTCAGGGCCCGCACCTTTATTAATGTCCAATGTATTCAATATGGTCCAAACCTCAACTTCAGAAATTAATGACATCTTACTAATCGCATTACAGAATGAATAATTGGCAGAATCATTAGCAACCGGTACATATACTGAACTGAAATGATCAGCAAAAAGCTTGCAAATCTCTGTTTGGTTATTCGTTGTTCTAGATTGAAGAAACATTGATCTGGGATAGTCAGACTTAGTACTAAGTGATCTATGATAACTCCAAAAAGATTTCGGATTATCCTTTATGTTGGTTTCAATAAGGGAGATATACAAGTTTCTACAATGTATAATTTCTGTTTTTACTTTAGACCTGTATTTTGAAAACATCAAATAATCAAATCGATTATTATAAAATTTGAAGCGCTTTCGATATTTTTCTTTAGTTTTTATCAAGCGCACTAGATTGCGTGAATACCATTTTGGGTAGCGGTCCCGTTTACTTGTAACACGGTCAGAACGATCGATCAAGGAAAATATTGTATTGTAAAATAATCCAATCGCATCGTTTGGATCTAAGTTCTGAAATACTGAAAGCCAATCAATACATCCTAATTCAATGGACAATTTTTGATAGTCTAATTTATGAAAATTAATTCGCGAGGAAGAAGTTGACGATTGCTTTCGTAAAACAGTTGTATTAACCGAAGCTGTGAATGGTGGATGATAATTATCAACTCTAGTTAACAAGTAATCATATTTTCTGATATTCACGTCATGCGCATAAATATTTGTAAGAAATAGATGCAAAATTCGATTCTGAACATTTTTAACATGGTTGAATTGTGCTAATAGTGTTAGTTCTAGAGTATCTATTAAATATGCCGCAGCGCGCCCTTCATAATTCGATGCTAATATGTTCAAGGGATTATTGTACCGCCATTTTAGTGAAGTGAATTACAAACATGACCGAAAGTCTAAGGAGACAACGCTCCGCATGCAAGGGCGGTCTAACCAATATTTTGAAGTTCGCAAATGACCTAACCGATGGGTCTAAAGTATCGACGGAGGAAATCAAAATCAAGATGGCATATTCCAAGGACTTATTAGAAAGATTCCTAAAAATCGAGGCAGCCATACTTGAAGCAGAAGACGAAGAATCGCAACTCGACGAATTTGAAGACGACTACCTAATAGCAGTAGCCAAGCTGAGTGCAGAGTTGCGCAAACGACAAGCAATGCCACGGCAAGAATCAGCATTTCCCCATGACGAAACATTGGACTGCACCATGCAACAACCGGCCAATATCGTGAAATATGCTAAGGTCGATATTCCCACGTTTTCGGGCGAGCCAACTGAATTCCAGAGCTTCATAGATTTGTTCAACGCTGCTGTTCACAATATCGAAACTTATACCCAATCACAGAAGTTTCAATTGTTAAAGAGATATTTGTCGGCTGAAGCTGCTGCATTAGTACGCCATCTCCCAATCACGGACGCCAACTATACAGCAGCCATGGAGCGTTTGAACCATCGGTACGACCGTAAAAAGCCGAGGATATACGCATTCATTCGGGAGTTTTTAAACATTCCCAAACTCTCCCGAGCAACGGCTTCAAACATGAGATCAGCCCATGATACTGCTGACGAAGTACTTCGGGGTCTGAAGGCAGTGGATGACAATGCCGATAGTCGAGATTGGTGGTTAATCTATCTGTTAACCGAAAAATTGGATGATGAAACGAACATGTTATGGGCACAAGCAACAATCAACAAAGATCAACTTGAATTTGGCGATTTCCTGAAATTCTTGGATGAACGAGCAGAATCTCTTAATGCAGTTTACGTACCAACCAAATCTACAGCTCCTGCCTCCACGAAGAAAGCTACCCAGCCTATATTCAAGTCCATGGCGCTCACCACATCGGCAACACCAGTCGCATCAAAATTCAGTTCTTGTCCACTTTGTATGCAGGAACCTCACCGCTTGATCGATTGTTCAAAGTACAACGGTCTTGAAGTTAAAGACCGCCAAGAACACATTCTTTCAACCAACCGATGTTTCAACTGTCTCAACGCTGGACATCGCGTTCAGTTTTGCCGATCAAAGTCAAGATGTCCTATTTGCCACCGGAGACATCACAAGTCATTACATACGGATGAACAACTCACCTCCGTTGAGTCCAAACCTGAGAACGTCACGTCAGCTTTGACTCTGCCGACAATGCAAAGCTTACCAGCTGCACCAAGAGTTGTTGCAGTTCTACCGACAGCTATGGTTCGGATATTCGACAATCATGGAATCGAGCGAGAATTCAAAGCGTTACTCGATGCCGGATCGCAAGACTCGTTAATAACCGAGTCTTGTCTTCAACAACTAGGCTTAAAGCGATCCAACGGTCCAACAAATATTTCCGGCATTGGTAACATAGCAGCTGGCACGTCTCGTGGTACGGTCACAATTAGAATAAAACCTATATTACCAAACAAAACTGATGAAATTATCGTAGATGCACTAATTATTCCGGAAATAGCAGCTAAGCCACCTGAGCTTATGAACCGCGATGATCTAAAATGTTTTTCTACCGTGCATCTTGCAGATCCAAAATGCTATCAGAGTAGAAGTTTCAACATGTTGCTGGGGGCTGATATATTTTTCAACATCTTGGAAGAAGGTCAACTCAAATCACCCAACAGCAAACTGGTTGCACAAAACACGAAGTTTGGGTGGATAGTAGGAGGAAGTGCAGTCACCAAACTTCAAGAAACTCAAACATTCTGCACTGGCCTCGATATAGACAACATGTTCCTCGATACGAAATACTGCAAGCTGAAACCGTCAAATGATTCAACACTGGAACGCCCAATATCCAAAGTCTGCAAATTACCAATTTATGAATCAGTTGATTCATGGCCGGCGGGATGTTCGGGATCGGTAGAAACCAGGAAAATGCCTAAAAAGAAGGGAACAAAAATCAACACAAAGAAACACAAATCTTGGAAATAAATACTCATCTGAGGTCATCTTTTCCAAATTCCAGTCGCATCGCTGAATCCGCAGAATGATACACATTCTAAAAGTAGATGGGAATGTTAAAATTAGTTTACAAATATGTTAAATTATTATGTTTACTCACCTATTTAATGTTTTGTCCAATTTATGTTTATTTATTTATTTATTGTCAAAATGTCAAAAAATAAGAATCCATTAATAAGAGGAATACATAAAGTGTCCGAAAAGTAAAACTGGCCGAATTGAATAGTCGCGCCATCTAAGTATCAGCACATGCACTATGCAAACCAATCTTCTGTCGATTGGCGTAAATATTTTATTTTTTAATAGCAATCAGTCATCCGAAGCGGCAACAACAAAATTAATAAAAGTTGCAAGTCATTTGTGAGTAACAAACTGCGATCAACCAAAAAGTATTAAACGCAGAATAAATGGTTTATAAAAGTGAAAAGTGTGTAAAATAAACGAACAATAGTACATAAATAGAATCAGTGTTATTTATTTCTCCTTGGACTACCTAACCTTGTTGGATTTTCGCGAGTTAATTACATTATGGTGCCTAATTGCACGTGAACGAGTCAGCCCACCTTATCTACGAGTGCACGAGCCTACATTTGGTCCTTCGAGCCGGATAGGGTCCACAATCGAGAATCCAGCATCGTCGAAAAAGTGTCAGTGTAAAACACGCGGTCAACCATATCGGTAAATTACAATACCGTAAACTTGTATTGTACCGCCATTTTAGTGAAGTGAATTACAAACATGACCGAAAGTCTAAGGAGACAACGCTCCGCATGCAAGGGCGGTCCAACCAAGATTTTGAAGTTCGCAAATGACCTAACCGATGGGTCTAAAGTATCGATGGAGGAAATCAAAATCAAGATGGCATATTCCAAGGACTTATTAGAAAGATTCCTAAAAATCGAGGCAGCCATACTTGAAGCAGAAGACGAAGAATCGCAACTCGCCGAATTTGAAGACGACTACCTAATAGCAGTAGCCAAGCTGAATGCAGAGTTGCGCAAACGACAAGCAATGCCACGGCAAGAATCGGCATTTCCCCATGACGAAACATTGGACTGCACCATGCAACAACCGGCCAATATCGTGAAATATGCTAAGGTCGATATTCCCACGTTTTCGGGCGAGCCAACTGAATTCCAGAGCTTCATAGATTTGTTCAACGCTGCTGTTCACAATATCGAAACTTATACCCAATCACAGAAGTTTCAATTGTTAAAGAGATATTTGTCGGGTGAAGCTGCTGCATTAGTAAGCCATCTCCCAATCACGGACGCCAACTATACAGCAGCCATGGAGCGTTTGAACCATCGGTACGACCGTAAAAAGCCGAGGATATACGCATTCATTCGGAAGTTTTTAAACATTCCCAAACTCTCCCGAGCAACGGCTTCAAACATGAGATCAGCCCATGATACTGCTGACGAAGTACTTCGGGGTCTGAAGGCAGTGGGTGACAATGCCGATAGTCGAGATTGGTGGTTAATCTATCTGTTAACCGAAAAATTGGATGATGAAACGAACATGTTATGGGCACAAGCAACAATCAACAAAGATCAACTTGAATTTGGCGATTTCCTGAAATTCTTGGATGAACGAGCAGAATCTCTTAATGCAGTTTACGTACCAACCAAATCTACAGCTCCTGCCTCCACGAAGAAAGCTACCCAGCATATATTCAAGTCCATGGCGCTCACCACATCGGCAACACCAGTCGCATCAAAATTCAGTTCTTGTCCACTTTGTATGCAGGAACCTCACCGCTTGATCGATTGTTCAAAGTACAACGGTCTTGAAGTTAAAGACCGCCAAGAACACATTCTTTCAACCAACCGATGTTTCAACTGTCTCAACGCTGGACATCGCGTTCAGTTTTGACGATCAAAGTCAAGATGTCCTATTTGCCACCGGAGACATCACAAGTCATTACATACGGATGAACAACTCACCTCCGTTGAGTCCAAACCTGAGAACGTCACGTCAGCTTTGACTCTGCCGACAATGCAAAGCTTACCAGCTGCACCAAGAGTTGTTGCAGTTCTACCGACAGCTATGGTTCGGATATTCGACAATCATGGAATCGAGCGAGAATTCAAAGCGTTACTCGATGCCGGATCGCAAGACTCGTTAATAACCGAGTCTTGTCTTCAACAACTAGGCTTAAAGCGATCCAACGGTCCAACAAATATTTCCGGCATTGGTAACATAGCAGCTGGCACGTCTCGTGGTACGGTCACAATTAGAATAAAACCTATATTACCAAACAAAACTGATGAAATTATCGTAGATGCACTAATTATTCCGGAAATAGCAGCTAAGCCACCTGAGCTTATGAACCGCGATGATCTAAAATGTTTTTCTACCGTGCATCTTGCAGATCCAAAATGCTATCAGAGTAGAAGTTTCGACATGTTGCTGGGGGCTGATATATTTTTCAACATCTTGGAAGAAGGTCAACTCAAATCACCCAACAGCAAACTGGTTGCACAAAACACGAAGTTTGGGTGGATAGTAGGAGGAAGTGCAGTCACCAAACTTCAAGAAACTCAAACATTCTGCACTGGCCTCGATGTAGACAACATGTTCCTCGATACGAAATACTGCAAGCTGAAATCGTCAAATGATTCAACACTGGAACGCCCAATATCCAAAGTCTGCAAATTACCAATTTATGAATCAGTTGATTCATGGCCGGCGGGATGTTCGGGATCGGTAGAAACCAGGAATATGCCTAAAAAGAAGGGAACAAAAATCAACACAAAGAAACACAAATCTTGGAAACAAATACTCATCTGAGGTCATCTTTTCCAAATTCCAGTCGCATCGCTGAATCCGCAGAATGATACACATTCTAAAAGTAGATGGGAATGTTAAAATTAGTTTACAAATATGTTAAAATATTATGTTTACTCACCTATTTAATGTTTTGTCCAATTTATGTTTATTTATTTATTTATTGTCAAAAAATAAGAATCCATTAGTAAGAGGAATACATAAAGTGTCCGAAAAGTAAAACTGGCCGAATTGAATAGTCGCGCCATCTAAGTATCAGCACATGCACTATGCAAGCCAATCTTCTGTCGATTGGCGTAAATATTTTATTTTTTAATAGCAATCAGTCATCCGAAGCGGCAACAACAAAATTAATAAAAGTTGCAAGTCATTTGTGAGTAACAAACTGCGATCAACCAAAAAGTATTAAACGCAGAATAAATGGTTTATAAAAGTGAAAAGTGTGTAAAATAAACGAACAATAGTACATAAATAGAATCGGTGTTATTTATTTCTCCTTGGACTACCTAACCTAGTTGGATTTTCGCGAGTTAATTACATTGTGGTGCCTAATTGCACGTGAACGAGTCAGCCCACCTTATCTACGAGTGCACGAGCCTACACCGTGTATTTTTACGATTAAAAATTACAAGCAAAGTAATATTTTCCCTGCCAATATTTCATAAAATATTTGTGACATTTATTATTGAAGTATAGAAAACATCATTAAAATTGTAGATGTAATTATAGAAATATGTCTTTTACCTATAATTTAGCAACAAATTGTTATTGTTACAATAATTTTCAAAATAATAGCTCTTTAGTTATTTCTGACTGTTTTGCTATTTTGAAACCGATTTCCTTAACTAACTATATTGCTTTCAAACTAGCAAAATTACATCTAAAATGTGTTTGCTGTTATAACATTGATTTTTATTATGTAACTATTTTGCGTTAAGCACAGCGAAACTGCAAATACTATTTTTTTGCTATTTGGGAACCTAAGTTTGCTGCTTGACGTTGCTATAACATATCGGCAAGCAAACTACGATTACCATTTTTGCTGCTATTACGTCGACAAACCAACAAACTCACGTTTTTGGTTATTTTTTAACAAGTTATTATAACTAAATTGCTGCGAATTTTAGATGGTGCAACGTTTTGACAACTCCAAATTGTTACTTGGGAGCTTTCTAGCCTTCCCGTGTGTATATACGGGAACTTTACTAGTTATGAATAAATCACAATGAAGCAAAGCATACAAACAACAACAACAATTTGTTATTGTAAAGGAGAATCCTAAGAATTAAATTCTTTAAAATATTGATTTACCCAAATAAATATTTATTTATTCTGGTAACAAATTTGTTATTGTTGTTACTTATTTCATTTAAATTAAAAAATAATTAGTTTCTTTACAAGGATAAAAACTTTTTACAATGTTTAATTAAATTTTTTTTAAATTTTCGATATGTACCATCCTAATCTTGAAGAAAGTAATTTATTTTAATTTGGAACAACAAAAACAAAAAAAAAACAAATTTTATATATTTACTTAATTTATTGATTTAGTTTTATCAATAAATTACACTTTACTGATTATTATATTTGAACTGTTCGGTACTTGGTTCCTTTGTACCAAAAACAACAAATTATAAATATTTAAAACAAAATATACCAACAGCTTTAAAAAAAAATAACAATAAATTATAATACAAATTTGTTGCCAAATAAATTATGTATAAAATATTTTCTCAGGTAAAATTCATCAACATAAAGATACAACAACAACAAAAGCATTACGTTTGTTGTATACATATTAAAAGCTTAACACAAAAAAAATTACGAAAGCTTTTCTTCTTTCGACAATTCCTTATAATTATTGCTCATAAATCAACAACGAATCATAATTTTAAACAAGAAAAAAAAGCCTAAAATAAAACATGAATATTAATTAATTCATTAATTAAAAAGATTTGTTTTGCTTTTTTCGTGAACAACAAACGAAAGAAAAAAATATTTAATTTGCATAAGCACCTCAGAGATGAGGAGAAAAATATACTGGTAGTGTATCACAAAATATAAAATTTGTTGTGTTTATATTCTTGAATTTGTATGTGCATTTTAAATTTTCCTCCATTCTGTGATGTTCGTCTTTTCCTGTAAGTTGTTAACTTTTTGTTTTATATAGTATGCATAATGTAATATGTAATTTAAAAACACAATATAGTATTACAATATTAAGCTCCGCGTCTCCCATTTTCATACAAATTTCTGAGTATGGAAAGTTTTGTTATTTTCAAGTAAGGACTTGAAATGGTTTCACAATAAACTAAAGAAGCGGTGAAGCTTCATTTGTATTAGGCTAAATATGAACTAATAAAATGTGGTTAATGAACCACATGCTACCCAGATCGCTTTGAATAATGAGCAGAAGCCTAATTTTTAAGACAAACAAGTGTTAATTTTCTCTATCATTCATAAAAATGTGCCTTGGCACATCAGACTAACAAAAGGATAATGATTGGTATAGCAACCAATTAATGTTCAGCAAAAATATTAAAACTTGGCTGTTATTTTGCGTAAAAAATATACAGCAACGGCGATTGGGGTGTTAAGTTAGCCCAATGCATAGTATAAATACATATAGTACTACCATCATACAAAAAAAATAGTGCGTGTCAGCTCCGACGCGCGACTGGAGTTTACTCCTTAAGAACGACTGTCTTGGAATATATACAGTAGGCAAAGGGGGTAAATAAACGCGTATAGACTGTACTAAGACGGATACAATTTATATATAATGGTGATGTCCAGCGGCCGTTGCCACAATCACCATTTGATATTTTTTTAGCTGAATAGGAGAAGCTCGAGATTAAAGACTTTAAAGGTTTATTGTACTTGAAATAGACCTTAAACTAAAGAGTAGGGGATTTTAAGGATAATTTTAGATGTGAATCATACAAAAAAGCTTACAGATCGACAAACAGCGGAAGCTGTGTGCTATTCTTAAAAAAAAAAAATATAAATTGAAAAACAAAACTAAAATGCTTTGAGCATAATCGAACCCTAGACCTTAGCCGCTCTAGTCCAATACGTTACTACTATAAGCCACATCCAACTTAAGAATTTTTATTTAATTTTCATTGTTATATTAGCCGCATTTCTTGATGTTTAATTTGATCCGGATCAGATCATATTTCATGAAACGGCAAGCAATAAAAACAAGTAGCTACTCGGATCAACATTTTGACAAAAACAAAAATCAGTTAAATTTTTGTTGTTGCTTTCAATGTAAATTTTAATCTGCATAGGAACCAAGCGCAAATTTTAGCGAAAAAAAAACTTCGATATAATTTTATGGAAAGTTGGCTAAAAAAACGTACGTTCAATTTAAAATTTTTCTTTTTTTACAGCAGACGCCTTTGCAATTTTTATTCATTTTGCTATGTTTACAAAACATTTTGACGTTTTGACAAAATTCTTGTAAAAATATCCTAAGGAATTTCAATGAAACTATGATAAAAAATTATTGTTTCCAATTTTTTTTATATGTAGTTTACGATCCGCGATAGATCCGCAACCGCGAATTCTATAATCGACGTGAATATGAGCGTTTAAAAATCGTTTGGCCAATTGTTCACCAATATTTGTAAACACTTTTGGGGATAAAACGGCATATGCCGTCAAACAAACATATGCTTCTATGCATCATTTAAATAAAGTTAATTTATGATATGCAGCCCAATTTTTTAATGAAATGCAACATAATTTGTATATTAAAGAGCCAGTCCCGGTAAAACGTTTCATTTTAATTTTAACTCTTTTAAAGTTTCAAATTCTCAAACTATATATGAAAGATTAGCGTTTGTCCCAGTGGATCCACCAATAATTTATTTTCCACGAAAGTGTAAAGGGCCCAACGGATTTCTAATTTTCCTCAGTAAGGTCCGGAATTCTAATTTTCTTTTTGTCGGTTGTCTATTTTCCTATAACTAAGAATTATTACTATGAAATTACAAAGAAAATTGGGACATATGTTTACCTTGAAAAAACAGAAAATGCTCGCCAATTATGATAATTTAGCAAACGCGTACCATTTTGGGTTTAAAATAAGTAATCACAAATAATCCAGTCGTATACTTAAATTATATATGAATGTCTTCTTTGGTAGCTGACATAAAAATAGAAATGCAAATTTTGCTCGCATAACTTATATGGATTTGTCAAAATGCATAAAAGGATAATTTATTTTGGATGAAAAATACGTCAAATCACAAATTTTTGGAAGTCGTGTTTAAATTTTTTATTTCTTATGTTTTCAATTGGTAGTACTAGTTAAAAAAAACATTTTGTAGAAAATGATTTTTTGTTGTTGTTGTTGTTGTTTAAAATACAGGGTGTCAAATTTTGAGAAAAATTATGAACATGATGTTGTGTTTATGGCTATAAAAGGAAAAATAAATATCCGGTATTTATGATATAGAGCTCGATTTAAAGGTAAGTTAACCCTCAGGGTACCGACTATAAAAAAGTCACGTTCAGTACTGACATGGGTTAGCCTAACCCGGCAACTTTGATTGGCTGTATCTTGGGGTGTAGTTGGCCAATTGAAACGTTTTTTTTTTAATCGATAGTCCATTTTGTCACAAATACGAGGGTGCTAATAGATTTATCGAATAATTTGCTTAAACAAAGATACATTCAAAAGTTTAAACATTTTGAAAAAAATTTTTGTGAAAAATCACATTTTTTTTTAAATTGCATAACTTTGTGGAAAAAAAAAAAGATATCGAAATTTTTCTTGTTGCATTTTAAAGCTAAAAAGTTGTTCTTTAAAATGGCCGAATCAGTTTTTTGATCCATTCCAAAAACTATATTTTTTTAAACTTTGAAATCACCCGTTTTTTAGGATAGCGATAAAACGTTCCATGATTGATTTATCGTAACAAGGCACAACTGTAATATAAATAAATAACAAAATTGATTGTTGAATGAAAGTTTTATTGTTCAAAATATAGAAAAAACAAAATCAGACTGTATTTCCACATTCGCAGCATATTTTGGCTACATGGTCTCTGCACATATTACATTTGAGGCACTTATAAAATGTTTTGCGGTCGAGAGAACTCGGACACAAGTTGCAGCGCTTTTGTTTAGCCATTTTGTTATCAACAAATTCATGTCTTATGTCCATGTCCTCTGGTAAATCTTTCGCCTTCAAAAAATCTTCAATCATACCGCGCAGTTTTATTCGCAACGTAGGGGTAGCTAGTCTAGCAGCTAGCGCAGGTTTAACAAGTTGCATCGCAAGTTCCATTACATAACCAAATTTTTGGTTAAAATGAACACACGTTTATAATGAACAAAATTATTTGTCCTATGACCGTTCATTATAAGCGAATTCTACTGTACATAAGCATAGAGCATAATTTTGAGGGTAGGATACACAATAATAAATTTTTAATTAATAATAAAAATTTAATTAATAATAAAAATATAAAAAATAGTAAATTGTACAAACCAAAACACTTTACTCCAGCCAAAACTCCAAAAAAAAAAATTTTTTCTGATTTTGTAACGTTTAGTACTGACTGGGTGAGAAATACCCGAGGTCAACTTTCTAACTCGTACCACTCGAGCACCAAGCGCAGACTGAGGCTGCCACTCACGGCTTACACAGACGCTACCACAAAGATTTTTTACCCCCCACTCCGGACCCCCACCTTTCACTTCTTTTCAAATGGCACGACTTTCAAAATCTGTCTGGGTTACGGTAACCCAGTCAGTACCCTGAGGGTTAATACGGATTAATAAAAAAATATAAAAGTGGTAAGTTCTTTAATTTCTTCATTTTCAAATTTCCCGCCAAAATATTATTTTTGAATTTTCTCAATGATCGTCCAATTTTTTTTTTTTTTTTTTTTTTTTTAAATTTTACGTCCTTTAATTCTATTGAACATACCAAAAACTTGCGCTAGTAAAATTTTTCGTTTTCGTGCAAAATACGTTTAAGTATGACTATGCCTATTTTGAAAATTTCAAAAATCGAATGGTATATTTTTGGTCCTCTTACAAAAACTCGATTTTATTTAATTTTTCCAGGTTAATTTTTTCACTCGTTTTTGTGATTCAAAATTAAATTTAAGACAAGAAATATTGACAGTAAATAAATTTATTACAAAATAAGGATAAAAATTTAAAGATATTTATACGGTTAAAATTTACATGTTATATAATCTTCACTATTTGAATATTTTTTACATTTTAAGTAGCCTTCTGTTGAAGGTATAACTGCATGAAAATCGCGAGTCCCTTTTATTGTTTTCAAGTTCTCTAATCTACTGCCTGGTTTGATTTGTTTCAATTTATATTCAGTATCTGAACAAAATTCAAAAAACATATCAGTTTTCAACGTTTTAGTCCATTTGAACAGTTCCTCCGCATTGGTTATGTCACCATCATATTCTTTGGTGAGACTGGTTCTGGATGCCATTCTCTTAACAGAACCTCCTACTCCATCGCATGGTCCCTTTCCGTGAGCAGTTGCGTGAAAATGCCACTCACAATCCACTCCAAAATCCTCTTTGTGTTTAGTTATATTCATAAATTTTTTTTTATTTTTATATTGTGTTACTGCACCATCTGTGACGTAATAAATTTTAGATAAATCCGAAATTTTTGTTTTCAAACACTGCAATAATTTTTCTATGAACAAGTGAACTGCTACAGCGTCATGATTAAGACAATCTGATATTATAATGAAGCTGTAGTGCTGCAATATCCCTCCCTCAGTTTTGTAAATTACAAATGGATGAATAGTTGCTTGTTTGTTGTTCCAATAAAAACCCTGTGCTGCATTTTGCATTATAAACGCATAATTATCTGCAAAATCACAAGAAACAAGTACCTCTGTTGGCTCCAGAGTTAACTTTTTATTTTTTATAAAATCGGATTGTGTTAGTGATATAAAGCAATGAGTAATCAAATTTGTCAGCTTAATTATGAAGTAATCCAGAAATTCGTCTAATGGTTTTGAATATTTTTCCAAGTTGCATCGGTCAGTTGAAACCCACTGACTAAAAGATAATTCAGCATTCAGACAATCATGGTCCAAAAATGCGTTTTTCAAATATTCGCGAAAATTATCCAATCCTGGGCAGTTCTCGCATTGCAGAAGATAACATGTTGATCTTGGATCTTTACATAGTATTAATGAAATGCAGTCCTGGTATCGCGAAATTTTTCCATTGGTGACAGTTTCCATCCTAGTGCCATGAATAATTAATTTAACATTTTGATGTATGATACAAACGCAAACTGTATGCGTTCCGCTGCTTCCTGGTTGAACACAGTTTTTAGGACGTAGCAGAGAAAATTTAGAAAAACCAATTTTTTTTTGATTCATCATCCTTAAATTTCAACTTATAGCCCTCATAGCACTCCTTTAATGTACACATCATTAGACGTTTCTGAACTTTAACTTTATCAATAGTTAAACAATCGTTTGCCCAGGCATTATACGACTAACATCATCATCGTTATAATATTCTAGCAGTGGATGCCTGAGTTCATCACTGATCCGTTTTCCTACTTTAGGTGCTGGAAGGCTCAGTGACCCATTCTTGTTTTGAATATTTTTAGTTGTCCGTACCAAATATTGGGTTGTGTTGAATTCTTCCTGGATTTGTTGTATAGTTAGAGATTTCGGCAGGGTAGACAGCAGCTGTATTTTATCACAATTTTTCTCCAAATATCGGAATTTGATTTTCAGTTGATCCATGAATTCATCATAAAGACGTGCCTTATAATGATTTTCCTCTGAGTGAGTCAAAAGAGGTTCTATTCCAGATACCAAAGATATTGATGATGTCGGTAATGTGGTAGTTAAATTTAATAATTTTTTCTGCTCATGGTATTGCCTGGATTCCAACTTACTTGGATATATAGGGGACATGCCAATGTCTGGTAATATCTTATTAAGGTTTTCACGAACGAGAGCACTTTTTATTTGGCATTCCTCACTTTCACTCATACTCGAAATATTCTCGTCATTGACTGTTGATGATGTCTCCGGAGTAACAGATGAATTTAATGAACTATAATCCGGTGATACCTCGTTTTCAACTTTTTGACGTTTATTAGTCACCTGGTAATAACATGATGTACAAATCGATGAATTTTCAGTTACATGAATCGAGCGCGGCAAACGAATTTTAATATAATCATTAACATTTCTTAAATTTTTAGAACATTTCAACTCAGGAAACGGCTTACAACACTTTTTGTACCCAACCATTATCACACTTATTATTTGAAATACTTTTGATGTTATTTAAATAAACAAATGATTTAAATAGAACTTTCCAAGTTAAACTAACTGAAATATTAATTTAAACACTAATTTATACCAAAAAATGTTAACAAAAACCACTGGTTATATTTTATGTTGTTTTACAGGCCTACCTACCCCTTCTTTTATAATTAAATTTTTAAATATGCGTCATTTTGTTCCGAAAGATTACGTTACGGTTTATGTACCTAAATGTAATATTTTGGGACGCATTTTTAGGGTTGGAAGTTGGAACTAACAAAATAAATGACTCATACTAAAATTTAATTTTTTACTAATAGCTTTATGGGCTATCCCTAAACTACGTTACGCCTTTGTTTGGAGAAGGAGTATTGATTGTCGTCACGTAAGATGACGTCATGTAATTATATGAAGTTACTGTTATGGAATATTACAGATGACATAATACAATAATTTGCAGGTATATCATTAGAGGCGTATTTCTTTAATATACCACTTACTTCATGTTCTTAAATGATTACATCATGGCTCACATATTCAGTTTTGTGTAGACTTGTGATGAAGAAGTGAGAGAAGCGGAGTTAAGAATGGCCCAAAATAACTTGACGTAGTTTATGAACGGACTGTTTCAAATTTTTTCCTCTTTCTTTTTAATTTTCTATTAGAAGTAAGAATATACTAAAGATCGAAGAAATAATTTTAAACAATTACATTATCAGGTCGAGCGTAAATTAGTTAAAAATTGCAAATAACATATAACAATTTGATTTAGTATTCCAAAAACGGGTAAATCGTCATACTTAAACGTATTTTGCACGAAAACGAAAAATTTTACTAGCGCAAGTTTTTAGTATGTTCAATAGAATTAAAGGGCGTAAAATTTAAAAAAAAAAAAAAAAAAAAATTGGACGATCATTGAGAAAATTCAAAAATAAAATTTTGGCGGGAAATTTGAAAATGAAGAAATTAAAGAACTTACCGTTTAAATATTTTGTTATTCATCCGTATTAATTTACCTTTAAATCGAGCCCTATATCATAAATATCGGATATTTATTTTTCCTTTTATAGCCATAAACACAATATCATGTTTATCATTTTTCTGAAAATTTGGCACCCTGTATTTTAAACAACAACAACAACAAAAAATAATTTTCTACAAAATGTTTTTTTAACTAGTACTACCAATTGAAAACATAAGAAATAAAAAATTTAAACACGACTTCCGGTCCCATACACCAAATTTTAGATTTGACGTATTTTTCATCTTTGGTTTACAAATAATAAACGACCTTTTAATTTTTTATAAGTACCCTCATACGTACTAATAAGATTTTCGCTAAAATATCGAATTTTTTAATTTTTCATACACAAAATTATTTTACAGCAGTTTTGGTTGCGTTCAACTTTTTTTTTTTAAATAAAATTTTATATCGAATTTTTTTTCTCTAAATTTTGCGCTAAAATTTACATATCTTGAAACCTACAATTAAATTCTTAATTTTTGCTAATGATATATAGTTTTACATTTGGAGATATTGACAGCTAAACGATTTTCGGCAGTCCAATCCCTAACCCGATTAAAGTCCTCTGTTGTACCAATAAAACGTCAGCACCATTTCGGATATTAGCGTAAATTTTTAGTTCATCTGCATATAACAAACACTTACAAAACCTGAAACATGTAACAATATTATTAACAAACAGAATAAATAATAATGGACCTAAATGACTACCCTAAAGAACACCAAATGAAACTTTGAACTTCTCAGAATAATTTTGATCAATACTTATCAGTTGAGACCTTTGCGACAAATAAGATGATATCCATTTTATAGGAATAAAATTAGAATTCACCCAACTCAATTATCAATTAATATCTTGTGATTAATTTTGTCAAATACCTTGCTGAAATATGTATAGATAGTGTACACTGGGGCACCTTTTTCTAAACGAGATATCGTATCATTAACAAATACTGCCAGATTGGTTGTCATTGATCTACCAGAAAAAATATTGATCTACCAGAAAATAGCTATTCCTGTATAATTCTCAACTAAATTTTTTGGCCCAAATTTAAATACGAGGGTTTCGAACACTGGGGAAAAATACCTTACCTAAGGCTGTAAATAAATAAATGAGCTAAATGGCCACTTAAGGCTTCAGAACAATTATTTAATAGTAGTCGCGTTTTCCATGATAACTGCACTAGAACTCGATAAACTTTAAATTCATTTTATGCCTGTGTAAACCGAACAAAATAAATTCATAAAACGCGAATGTATAGAGTACCTAACATAAATACACATTTTAAGTTTAAAAATGTCTCTCTTCAGTTATTTCATCAATATTTTCTAATTTCTGGTTGACGTCATTACACGCGACTACACTCTATAGATTCTTGGTTTTATCAAGTGTAACTGAAAAATAAGCTGTCACTGTAATTATTTATTGCAGTAAAAGCTTAAAATGTGTATTTTTGTTAAATGCACTACACATTCGTGCTTCATGAATTAATTTTTTTTCGGTTTACATAAAAATAAAAGGAATTAAAAGTTTATCGAGTTCTAGTGCAGTTCTCATGGAAAACACGACTAGTATGAGGGAATACCAACAGGGTACATAGACTAGTATTGAAACCAACTAAAGCCGTTTTAATTTGTTGCCACGTAAAAGGAGAAATACCATTAATATGATTATTAGCAATGTCATGGTCAAGAATAGATGTCAAAACATTATCAACTGAATAAACAGATTTGAAAAACGTTGCAAATAGAATCTAGATCATAAGCTTTCTTATCCTTATAAATCATGGGTAAAGGATAATCAACAGACTTCCTTTTAGAGTTTATATAATGCCAAAAGTAATCAAATACTAGGAGTCTCCTCGAATGATTACAATAGAAGCTGCGAAGATGCAGAGGAAGAAGAAACTATACTCCATCTTCTCTGCACTGTAACACAATCCACAAAGGGATTGTATTAACAGACATAAAAATAGCGGTCTGGTTGCGGTATAGTAGCTGGCTAAAGCTCGTCGCTAGGCGTGGGGTTTACCAGATATATTTTTATGCTAGAATAACCGCATGCAACAAAATGAAAGAGAAAAGAGAAACTAGATCTACCTTTGCCACGACCACAGTGACAGAAAATAATAAATTTTGGTGGGTTCGACTCAGGATGTCGATGTCACTCCGGCGACCTCCACCCTGTCTGCCGGAAGGGTCCCCTTATTCGTCGGGCTGCCTACCGGGATGCCATTTCCCGGTCGCGGCGGTCACCGACGCAAAGACATTACAACTCATGAAATATTTATTGTTCACTTATTAATTTACATACTTTTCGGCACACTCTATTTTGAGCATCAGCTCATTCATAATAGAGAATACCAAAAGAGCTAGATAATTTAACAATAAAAAACAGCACTTTCATCCAGATGCTTCGCCAATCCCCAGCCTAACTTGAATCTTTACTTGAATCAAGAATACATCATCAATTTATATTGGTTTTGCTCGGTCCTTCCGTATCAGCTGCAAACTTCACCAAAATTGTCAGAAAATAAACTTTTAATGTTGTGCTCTGAAATCACTTTGTCTGGGAATTTGCTTTTGGGATGGCATCTGCATGACTCGAGCATTTGCCGGTAAATTTTAATTTAGGGGGAAAAAAATTGAAAGAAATGGATTTTCAAAAAACATGTCCCCAGAACATGTCCGACGCCATAAGAAAGAAGGAAGGACACCCTCCCGACAGACCTGGTCGAAGTCCCCAAGAGTGACACCCCCATCCCGAGCTAAACAACACTCCGATGTACCTTCGTCATGGCCCTAGGTCAACATGGGATCGCCCTCACCCATTACGTGTTCACAAAAGTAACAAGTTACACGGACATTACACTATTCACACATCACTTGAGAAAAAAAAACAAAATGTAAAAAGCACCAAATTTTAACTACTTTAAAACTGTAATCAATGTAATCAAAATGACCAACAAACACAAGAAAAAATTATGAAACTGAAAAAATAGATGGAAACCAAAAAAACCGTTAACCATGTAATACGAGAAAAACGTGGTGCGATGTGAATTAATTTTTTTGGGGTGGATCGTACGGTACGCCACCCGAAATCTGTAAAAAAATGATATCGATATATATATATATATAAAAATATAATAATAAAACTAAAAAAAAACCCAGTCAAGGTTGGCTTACATTACATAAAAAAAATCTACGCGGTGTCTAAAAGGTTATTATATATTTTTCCCCTAGACACCTTACCTGAACAACAAAACCAATTGGCCCGTCCGACCTACCAAACAGCTACCAGCGCCGATGCAGGAAACACGCCGCAGTAGCCCCCTCTAGCACGAACCTCGACCCACAGCAAGGTCAGCTGCCACAAAACACTTCAATACTACGAACCCCGCTTGATTAGCAAGATCACGTCTAACGAGAGACACCGGTTTTGTTCTTCTCTCAGTTAAGAAAATTTTCTTTGGCAAAATTGCCTTTCTTTGGCAATTAGAAACGTCCACACACAAAACTGATATGCCACGCTGGAATTCACAAATCAAAGCAATTTGTCGCGAGAAATTCACAACGAAAATTTTCCAGTTCTCAGTACATAATTAATAATACTGTCAATTTATTAATACAACGGCTTATTTTATTTTATTTTTATTACATTTTTTTTTCTTTGTTATTTTAAAAAAAATATTTATTATTCACACGGCATCAAAAAATTATACTACATATAAATTTCCTTATAGCCAAAAGTCATAACTCATAAGTATACATTATATAGGTTTAATTTAATTATATAGTTTTTTTTTCATACAACAAATTTAGAGTTAGGTATATACATACTATATACTCAAAAAAATTAATATTGACACCCAAAACAAAGCAAATAATACGCCATACGGCATTCAATCATTATATAAAAAAAACGACCAGCTTGTATCCGAGACACGGCCTATTAACGTAGGACTACGTAAAATTGAGAAAACTTTATTTGTCCAGTTTAAGTGAAACCAAAATTTAAAAGTTATAAATTAAAAAAAAAACCGTTAATTATCTAATGCTGCCATCTTTATGCATTAGGCTGTATTAGCCTAAGAGTACCCATTGTACATATTTTTTCTTAATTTTTATATTTATTGTTTATATAATACTAAATTTTATATTTCTCAATTCGTTATATCACAATGAAATGCCGTTCTAACACAAAAATAAAAAATTGGAGTCTATCCGGCTCCTCGAACAACACCTTTTCCACAAAGCGTCCGTTAAAGATCACCAAACCAACCATTCATATTTTACAACCATTTTCTGTTAGTTTTAAACAGGCATTTTCTTAAATTTGGAGACCTCTTCCCCAATATCACAATTGGTCACGACAATATAAATTTTCTACTCTCATGCCACCAAATCACAGCTTTTAAGTTGCCAAATTCAAAAAATTATAAAAGTTATAGTATTCTGTGAGACCTTAACAAAACCATTTTTCTTATCGGCAACCAAGCCCTATTTAGGCGTTAAAACCACCCCTTAATTTGCGAAAAAAAGGTAATTTCATTCCCTAAAAAATAGACATGCAACCTTTATAATTTAATTTACTATGAATTTGTTGTACTTTTAATGAGGAATAATTAATTTGTTTTATCAAAAAAAGTGGAGTAGAAGTCGAGATATACCTACCGAAAAAAACGCTTTTTCAGGTTAATTAAAAGGTTTCGTTAATGTCTCAAAGAGTACAACTTAGAACAGGTTTTATAATTTTATGAATTTAACAGTTCAAAAGGTTCCCTTGTTAGATTACTTAGAACTGAAACGGGTTTTCATCTGCAACCTGTAACAATTAGATCCAGTTATACATCTCTAGTATACTATTGAACATCCAACAATATTATGTGAGAAACGTAATAATTATCCGATATGATTATTCATTCAGTGCTTGGCATCACCGTGGATCATTCAACAATACAAAATAGTAAAACACAAATAATACAAAATTAGAATTGACGTAAATTTTTTTTTTGGCACCGAATCCCCATAATGGCGTCCCATAACAATTTGCTATTAAGGTTTACAAACGACCTTATACTAAGAGAATTTATTACTCAGAAATAATACCTTAAAACCCGATTTTAATAAAGCAATTCACAAATAATGTATCGATCAATATATCGTTGAAACAATCAATAAAGCGTCACGAAATGTCAATGACACAGAAATGGGAATATCTTGCTATTAACAAAAGCATACTAGATATAATTTAATTTTAAATATTGACGATTCAAATGACGTATTAAATCCAATTAGTTTCCGGTCACTTGGAAACTTTGAAGTCCCATAACTCAAAAACCTAATCATTTTTCGGCCTGATCTTGGCGACTATTCATTTTTCTAGGATTGCATAGGTTATTCAGCATACAAATTCAAAAAATGTACGCAATATTTTACATAATGAAAATAAAAAATTTTTGAATTTTTTTATTTTTATTTTATAGCTTTAAATCAATATGGCGTGCGGCATGTTTGATCAAGTTCATCACTATTTAATTAACATTGATATTAAAATAACTATTAATAGTTTCTTGTTTCAATTTTTTTTCAATCCACAAATTTTTATTTAATTTGATTTGATTTTTACAGTTTTTAAGACATTACATTTATATTTATCCAGAGACATTGCTTTACTCAAATAAATTTCCTAAATACGTCAATTCCGTGACGCGCGTCATCACATTAAAATTTTGGTTTACCCCCCATATATAATGAAAACAAAGACGTAGTCCTACGTCAAATATGTCTGCCACACGGCACTAAAACTATACAATTTTTTTTTTCTTTTCTTTTTTATTTATAATTTATAAATTTTTATTTCTTTAAGGTATATACAGAACAAGAGCGAAAACTACAAGCGACGACGATAAAATAAATTTGTCTGTCGGCGAAGTCGCCTTAGTAAACACAAAACAGCGTCAGCGATCGACGATAAAACAAACTTCAAAACAAAATAACATAACAAACAACATAACCTGGAATATTTCGTGTTTAAATATAAAAATATGGAGTTGATTAAAATTATAAAATTGGTGAACATAATTTATATTGTTTATTTGACCTACGAATATTATAATTCGATAGTGTCTCGTAGGCGTTGGTGGGTGAGAAGTGTTAATCTGAGTAGAGATAATCACGGCTTTTTTCGTCGAAGTTTTCTTCAAATGCAAGCAAATGACCCAGAGCATTTTCAAAAAGTGACGCGTATGAGTATTGAGCACTTCAGGCTGTTGATTAAGCTAGTAAAATCAGAATTGCAGAAGTACTCCCATAGAAAACCAATAAGTGTCGAATCCAGATTAGCTGTAACACTAATGTAAGAAACATAAATATTATCTATAATTTAAAAACATAACAAAATGTATCTTCCCCAAGGTATCTTGCGCATGGATGTTCCATGCAAGTTATAGCATGGAGCTTTAAAATAGTAGTTTCCACCGTCCGAGAAATAATATTAGAAACTTGTGATGCTTTATGGAAAATCAGTGAATTTTATGTTGCCAAGCCGAATTTGTTTGAATGGACAAAAATCGCAGAAGAATTTGAAACCAAGACCGGAATGCCAAATTGCATAGGTTCCATCGACGGCAAACATGTCAATCTTAAATGTTCGCCTAAAAGTGGTTCATTATATTATAATTATAAGGGACACCACAGCATGGTACTATTATGCGATGTATGCGATGCACACTACTCATTTACTGCTATCGACGTCGGAGCCTACGGTAACCAGAGCGATTCCGGCATATTTCAAAATAGCGGTTTTGGCAAGCAATTAGCAGACGGGTCTCTTGAGATTCCTAAAAGTAAAATGCTACCAAATTCCATCATAGACTTCCCCTACTACTTTGTCGGCGACTCCGCCTTTCCCTTAAAAAAGAATTTAATGCGTCCATACCCTGGTAAATGTTTATCGGCAGACAAAGAGCAGTTCAACAAAAAATTGTCGCGTGCGAGAATAAGAATTGAAAATACTTTTGGAATATTAGCAAATAGATGGAGAATCCTTGGCACCACGTTGAGTCTACATCCAAAAAATGCTGAGAAAGTTATTTTGGCTACTATAGTTTTTCACAATTTTTTAATATTACAGAAAAGCGAGTTATATTGCCCACAGGACTACATAGACCGGGAACAAAATGGAATTACTATTCCTGGAGATTGGCGCGATGAGGCTGAAGAGCTACAGCAACACCGTATTTTTAGAGGAAATCGCTCAACCCGTGAGGCATTCGAATTAAGAGACTGTTTAAAAAATCTTCTTCACTCAACTGATATTTAAACATGCTCTTCCTTATTTTAATTCATTAATAAGCAGAGTGACATTTGATTAAATAAAACATTTACTGAAATTCAAAATATAGTTTTTCTATTAATTCATATTTTCGTATATACATAAGCGCATTTGTTTAAAATTACGTGTCTATAAAAAGACCAACTCAGTTACTTGTCGACGATTCCGAGTGTGTGTCTCTATAATGCTCACGTAATTTTTGGTAAACAATATTTGATATTTCCATCTCCAATTCGTCTAACACCACTCTAGGTAAATGAGCTTTTTCTAGTTTCACTGCCAATGATGAAAATAACAACGAAGTTGAACTGACAGGTTTGGTTGGCTCATTTAATTGACTAACCGCCTTAGCTGCGACATCCAGAAAATTTAGGAAATTTGTATGTACGTCGCTTTTCGAAGATGAGGCAGCTACTTTACGTTTTTTTGCCGGAGTGGAACAAACAATTTCATCGACACCCACGTCTGGAGTATTGTTATCAAAATCCGTTAAATCTACCGAATTGTCAACATCAAAATCGTAGCTCTCACTATAACTTTCATTAACCTTTTCAAAATGTCTAGTAGTGCTAAAAATATTATTAATTTTGGTTATTAATTTATAACTTATATTATACTTTCTTTGATAATCTATACTATACAAAAAGTTCATTTGTTGAAAGTATTTCCATTTATTTGTGTGCTTTTCGTCACTGGGTTCATTTGGAGCACTCCCAGAAGTTGGTATTTGACGGCGTATTCTTCGATACTTATCGCGCAAACTCTTAGATTTGCGCAAAGGAATTAATCAAAATTCATAATGTTTACCTGAAGGTTTGAGGTTAGCAGCAATCTCTCTCCAAATCTTTTCCTTAATGTAATAAACACAAACTTCACCTTTTGACTTTTAGATTTAAAACGAGACCACTTTAATAAAATTCCACACGAGACTGTTTCTTTTCGCCATCAAAACGAGACTTGGTTTTTCACCATCCAAAACGAGACTTCTTGTTAACATTCAAAACTAGACTAATCCAAAAATTATTTTAAACTAGACACGTATCAAAAATTTAACCCCCACCAAAAATAATGAAAAATGAAGAAAAAAAACCAACGTTGAAATTTCGGATAGCGTACACATACACCAAAACCCAAAACTGATTCACATCACCAATACAAAATAACAAACTTCTCGAAAATTCCATTTAGATACTATCTACACGTGCATAAATAAAAACAAAATAAACTGCTAACACACTACACAGACGCATCATACATTCAATCAAATACAGACGAAATATAATTGAGGAGAAATGGACTATATACCAAGCAAATAAACAAAAAATTATGTTCACCTACAAATCAAATTGAATGTACAGGCGAAGTATAGTGGTAGAGAAATGGAATATATAACACGTAAACAGACAGGAAAAATCGTGTAGCGTTAAGCCATAGGCGTCGTTTATTTTTTTACATTAATCACAAATTCAGATATTAAATATATTTTCCCCTTTTCATGAATTTAAAACAGAACAACCACAAGCGGTTGTTACAGCACCTGTCCCCAAGTCCCCATCTAGCATTAAGCAGATGGAAATTTTTAGAAGCTCCTCTCCTCATTGACCTGGCGGAGCTCAATGGGATGGACGTCAGATGTAGTTAACGCTTCGTTGTATGCTCTGAATCGATAAATCTTCAGTGATTAGAGTCGAGAGAAATTTTATGTGGCATGGCTTCGGACCAATTGTGTATCTATGCTGGCTCCTTAGGACAGTCACTCTAACCTAACCAAACACTAAATACGTGTAAAACACCCTAACTTTACACATATGCGTTACTCTCTACAATTTATAGCGAAACTGATGGTGTTGCTCGACTAATATGACCAGCACCCAAATTCCGGTTCAATGATAAATGAAAATGAGAAATGACTTGATTTTTTATTTCGCCTACTCTAAATAAAAATGCAACCGACTAGTTGAAATAAAAAATCAAGTCATTTCTCATTATCATTTGTCATCAAACCGGAATTCGGGCCCTGATATCCTAGTCAGACTGCTCCAGTACTCTTTGCAAAACAAATCTAAAATTGAGGTTGACATACTGCGACTAAACTCGAAAAATTCACTGAGTCGGATTTATTAAACCGCAGTTTGTCAGAGCTATAAGGCTATTTAGGTTTAGCCGAGATTTAAATGTAACCTTCCCCATATTTCTGGAACCACTATGTTTGCGGACATCATTTTCTTTCAGTAAGATGGAGATTCTTTAGGCTAAAGTCATCACTGCCCCCTGTTAAATCAAAAAGATTTTGATTCTGCAAAACTGCTCCTAAAAAGGAAATGTTTGGATGAACAGAATAGAATGTAGGTAGCTAGTTTTTAACATTCATAATTTTTTTAATTTTTTTCAAATATTTGTGTTTTGTTGCTTAAAGTATTTTTACAATATGCAATACTATACAGCATTACCAAAGAAATAATGGCAGGACGGAAGGAATGATAATTAATAAGGGATGTGGAGCTCAATCTTCAAGAATTCTATTTTAATTATTGGGTTTGTACTTCTAGAACAGGCCACGCACAAGTTAATATTGCTCCACCGATCACAAACCTTGAAAATATTAGAAGAAGATTGGTAAGATTCCATATTCCGTCTGCAGGAAAGATAACCAAAATTAGAGGAGATGTTAGAATCAGAAATCATTCGGCATGCTCAGTTCTTAACTCGATTGAGTGCATCCAGGTAGTTATTCGGTGTACCAGCCCAAATATGTAGCTTATGTTCCTTTTCTATCTGATCATAAGTGTATGATTTCATAAATTTGTAAAAGTCCTACTACAGGGAATTATTTATTTGATACGCCAAAGAATAGGTTCAGACATGCCCACACTGGAGCTCTCTCAAAGAAGGTACGCATTTTCCAAAAACCCAACTTTCAGAGTTATAACAAGCAGAAATTTTGTCACTTAAATACTTTAAATTGCTACATTTAGCAGAATAGTTTACATAAACTTTTTTAAGTACCAAATGTAGTAAAAATTTAAAACTGATTTTGGTTTCGGCAGTGATACCAATTTATAAACAGAACAAAAATAAATATCTGTTATACGTATTCCATTCTTGTTTTTGTGGGTGAAAATGGGGTTACACAAAAAAAAAATCCCATGCGTTTTATTATTCTACCACCACTTCCTGGAATATAATATATGAAATAATGAAAGCTTAATAGGTAAATGACAAATTTAAAATTCAATTTTTTTGAATAAATTTGAATAGGAATTAAAATTTTATTGATTTCTTTCGTGTGTGTGCCTATAAAAACAAATTCCATAAATTAGGTATTGAGTACTCGTGGGTAGGTATGTAATGAACACTAAGTAATAACTAATTTTTTTTTTTGTTTTAATTTAACTAAACTAATATAACAATACGTGACAATTTTAAATATTTTTTTACTTACTTTTAATTTTTAATAGAAGACAATTATTCTTATTTACAAAAAAAAAACCTTTTTTGTAATTTATGATAGTACAATCATACATATACATACATACACGAGTATGTGCATTTATATAAAATAATCCCGTCCCGAAGTGTTTTGTGATATTCATGTAGTGCCATTTACGAGTAGAATAATTTCTTTTGTGTCTTCCGAATATTATCGGTTCTGCTGCACTACACATTTTATATTACAATTTTTATATTCCACTTTTTTTATAAAGTCAAATAAAAATTTTGAAAACTATTTTGTAGAATAATAAAATTTTTAGAGCAAAGGTAGAAAAATAAGATTTTAGATAAAAGTTTTATTAATACAAATATTTACCACTTTATACATTTATATTTCGAATAGAATATTTGAATTTATACATAGTATGCTACATACATTGTATAGCCATTTTTCGGGAAGTTTCATAATTCGATCGGTGTAGAACTTCGGTGGTTTAAGTGATTTTCAAAGTCCTTTTTTGGGGGCAACTTGAGACCATCAAGAGAGTTTTGCAGAGACCGAAATAAATAGTAGTCAGATGGTGCAAGGTCCGGACTATACGGCGGATGCGTCAAAACTTCCCAGCCAAACTGTCTTAAATTTTGCCAGGTCATCAAAGATGTATGAGGTTTGGCGTTGTTATATGTGGGAAGACAACATCCTTTCTGTTGATCACAACCCTGGCTGTTTTTTTTTGAATTGCTTTCTGCAATCTGGTGAATTGTTGAACTCCATAACATAACCTTATGCGCGCGTCAATCATGCCTCTGAAGTCATTTGTGATGGTTCACCTTTCTTTGACCATGAAATGTTTTGAATGATATTCTCGTATTTTATCTATTTTCCATAGTCACTAATGATTTGCTTCAAAAATGGGTTGATTTCGTTTCTTTTCAGTAGCGATTCACTGATGCCAACTCGGCCAATCAAATGTTTCATCGACAATTCATGCGGCACCCAAATATCGGGATCCTTTGTGTATCCACACGTCGGGCTTCCTCATCATTTGCAAACGGCGAATTCTCTTCTTTCATTACAAAATTATTTGGTATACTATCCCAGTAAGGCTAATCATAATCGTATAGAAGCTCTAAATTACTTGATTTCAGCGTATTAAGAAATGTCCGATTTGATTTTATGTCAGCCAAAACTGGATCTATAAAAGAAACAGTTTTCGGTTAATCGATGCTTTAGATTTTGTAATAATGAAACTTTGCTGGAGACGTGTTTTTGTTTTAGCCTTGCGCTTAGCCTGTTTATCCTGCAAACATCTTAGTTAGGTATGCCGCTGCCGAATTATCATGCTTTTTTTGTTCGCTATCATTATTATTTGTATTTGTATTTGCCTCGTAAAAAATAAACTTAAAAATATATTATGAAAAAGGCTATGAGTGAGAATTGGGCGGAGAAGGCCCCATTTATTTTACATTGCTTTATATCACATTCAAATGATAAATAAATTTGAAACACCCGATTTCTCTTCAACGGTTGTTTACATATCGAGCATTTTTCTGTATTTTCATTACCTCATCCAAGCAAATCTTACAAAACATTGTAACATTCGCTTGTCGCCTTTTAATGTTACAGATGTTCGAGGTACTACTGTAATCGTTAATTTCTATTTAATTCATAATTTTTGTTTTTCATTCATTGGTAAAATTTTAAAATATCCCTTGATTCAAGCGGTTGTACTAATTCGTGTAATTGTAAAGCAAAATATGTCATGTACCATGATACTCGAGGGTTTATTTTTGTTTATGAATGGTAGCAGTAGCAGTACGTATTATTTTGTGATATCGTTGTTTATTTTATGAATTTTTTTTGTGGGGGATATTTGTTTTTTTTTTTTTGAATACCGGTGGCCAATATAGAAAGTAGAGGATGAAAAAAATCGTACGATATGGATGGACAGTTGGTAAATACAATTCATGTGATAAAGTCTTAAAAATAAGAAGAAGATTAAATAAAAAGACTCAAAATTTAGAGCATACCAAAAGTTATGTTAGTGAATTTTTTTTTTCAAGTGAATAAAAGAAAATAAAACTGGCAAAAGAAATTGCTAAATCTCAAAATTTCTAAAATTCAATTAAATTCACAATTTATCTAATTATATCTAAATTTAATATTTTAGTGCCTAAGTATTAATTAACATAAAAATTTATGGGTCATAACCAGAGACCTACACAAAAATATTATGTACGTTGTGTCGTGAATAATAGTGCTCGCACCTGTTGATATGAACTTGTACCTACATATTTCAGAAAAACTAAAATGTGTGTATAGAAAAAAAATACTTATATGCATAAACTTTTGAGTAAAATTGAACTGTTTGAGTGAATAAATTTATTTTACGTGGAAAATTTAGCTGTCTGGAGGTTGCTTATTTGAATTAGACGAATTATTATTAATTGAGTTCCATATAAGGCAAATTATGAATTTCGAGTCATTGGAATAAATTAACGGATTGTTCCGTTGGTGTGTGCAGAATCATCCAGATCGTGTACGTGCAGTTTGGCGAGAGTGCAGTTATTGTATTGACATTAGCAGTTTGATTGGCGGTATATTGCGATATTTTGCGTTATATATGGCGTATCACGATGGAATTTATCGCGGTTCTATAGTATTTTGATTTGTACCAAATTATTTACATAAATTGTTTATTTTATTTCTATATTTATTTATTTGGATATTTTAATTTTTTTATAAGTTAATTAATATTTGTTTTTTTTTTTCCTTTGCATAGCACATAAATACTTTACCAGGCTTCTTTGCAGCTTCAAGGTCAAATGGAAGCGCTTTCATCGGTCCTTCGATTACGCATGGAGCATCGTAAGTAGGTTAATATTAACTCGTTTTTTGTTTTTTTTTTTGGATAAAAATATTAAATCCAAAATATTAATTAACTTCTGCCAATTTAAATAATCAATCCAATACAGTTTTCTTAGTTGTTTATAATCTATATATATGTAATTTTCAATTTCCTTTTTTCTTTTGAAATCCAAATAAATTTTTTTTTATTGTACTTATTTAAATCAATTGTTATTGTTATTTAAAAACTAAATATTTAATATGAGTGAGTGAGCGGAATCTGAAACCATGGAGTGATGGAGTTAAGGTAAGACGAAGTGAGTGTAGCTTTTCCCAACTTAGCCATTTGTTGTGCTGAGAGCTAATGTACAAAACCCACGACCAATATACCTCAACCCGACTGAGCCGAGGCAAGTATGGCGTACCTTAGTAGCACAACCACATTTTTTTGATTATTATTTTTTTTGCTAACGGTGACTACGCTTCCTCCAAGAGTGGTTCCGTTACAACATGTGGCCACATGAAGTACTCATTGTGCACGATAGTATAATTCAAAACAAATTCGACATGTTATCTCTGTTTTTGCTAACGGTGACTACGCTTCCTCCAAGAGTGGTTCCGTTACAACATGTGGCCACATGAAGTACTCATTGTGCACGATAGTATAATTCAAAACAAATTCGACATGTTATCTCTTTGGCACGTTTATCTTGTGGTTCTTCGGCAACTTTACCTTTGAATTCAGTGACTGTATCTGTCGTAGTTGCCGTAACACGACCTTGCGCTTACGTGTTGTGGCTTGCATACCGCACATTGGAGTTGGAGAACACAAGTTAATAAAATCGACTACAGTTGGATTGGGCACCTCAAGATATATTTCTTAGTCAAACTCCATTTTGGTCAAGTCGTGAGGGAGCCGCTGGTGGTGTTGATTGATTTTCAGCCTCTTGTATTGACCCCGAAATATTTACAATTGAATCATTAGATACATCTTGGACTTCGACTGTTTCGTCAACATTAACTATTTAATGTGCTGTTGGTGGTGAATTGAACTCGTGCAAAAATTAATTTGCTTGCTCTATTAATCGATCGATCGACTACAACTCATCTTCACTTTTTAAATTAAAATTACTGGACGCTTTCAATGCAGCACCATCCATATGGAAATGTTGCACATATTTGCGGTGTCCACTTGCCTAGGCACATACAACTGCACTTAGACACATACAACCGCACGAGCACAAAAATATTAAAGATAAAGCATTCAACTACAACTGTAAAATACCAGAAACTTGCGTGAAAGCCGTTAAGAAGGAAAGAAACATTAAACGCTAATTAAATCACACGAAACCGCAAATATGTCTTGAAACTAAAACAAAACCTGAATTATAAAATAAAAGGAAAGACAAAACTCTGATGAGAATAGAATTGAAGACCTTATGTAATCACACACACATCATTTTGGGTATTGGTTGATTTTAAATTTAAATTTAAAATTTATATTAAACCACCGCACAGTGGGGTCGTTTGCCAAAAAGCTGGCCAAAATTAAAATAAAAAAATAAAAATAATAATTTTTTTTTTTTTACGTTGGGCTGACTTAAAAACAAATGAAAAAAAAAAAAAATAGAAAAAAAAAATAAAGATTTATAGTATATTGAGGTATTGATTGTAATTTCGAGTTGTGATAATCCTGTTTTACCAGATCATGGAGTAACAGAGGTTGCGAAAAATAACTAGATAATGTAGAATGTGCAATTATCTAATTTGGATGTATCTACTCTGACTTTGTATAATACTCCTAAAACACTATAAGGATCAATTGACTATTTCTTCAATTCTTGCTGCGGAAAAACCACACATTTTACTGTATATGCCAGCCGGACCATTGAACGATAAATTATAGTAATTACAAATTTAAAGCTTAAAAAATTTCACTTCTGTCGCGCGTAGAGGCTACACACATTGCTTTTTTTTGGACACTCAACGCACAACCGATCGTGAATTTGTACTATTTGTACTCATTATTCTTGCTATTTTTTGTTTGATTCATCTCAACTATCAGCTCAGGACAATTTGGAGACAACAACACTCCAATATCAACAATAACTCCCATAATGAAATGATGAGCCGTGGATGGAATTGGTGGAGGTCAACGGACACTGAAGCGAGTTGACCAAAATCAATTCATCAATCATCCAGGGACTCATTTCAAATTTAGAAAATGTATTCGGAATTTTTTGTTTTACCTCACTTTTTTGCCGAAAACATAATAAGTTAAATGCATTGATAATAAATACACAAAATTTATTTTAACTGACCAATTTAAAATTATATAAAATATTCAAATTTAGAGTCTCTCTTAGGAGCATTAAATTTTTTTTCTACTCTCTGTAAATGACTAGGGCTTTTTTGCGGCTTTGGCCCAAGCATAAATTTAGTTACTGGATATGTGAATAAATAAAGCTAGTTTTGAACAAATTTTTCTGATAGTTGGTCAACTTTCACAAACTTTTCTGATAGTTGGTCAACTTTCCATAGTACATTGTTTTTCCGCCAGAGTCACTTAAAAATCAACAAAAATTGTTGGGAAACAAAAAGACTTCACAAAACTATTGTTTTAATTTGACAGATAAGATAATATAGTTTATAAAAATGACTTTATTTTAAAGGCACACTTTTCAAGATCGTATTAAAAAAGAAAGATAAACAAAAGAACTGTTGGTTTTTTTTAAATTAATTTTTTAGTGGCTGCGCATGCGATTTCACCAAAAAATACTAAAAGTGGAATAACTTTTGAACCATCAACAATTTGATAAAACTTCAATTGGCTATTTTGGTTGGAAATGACCTCTGCTATCATCCTGCTTCGTTTGTACCACCAATTCTGGGACACCCTGTATATGGCATTAAGTTTATATTTTAATGAGAATTTTGCTTCAGACTAACGTTTTCTTCAAGAAAAATTCACTTTAACACGGGGGCTATTCCTGAATACGATATAAATTCGAATGTATAGAGTTCGTATTTGATTTAAATAAGAAACGAGTGAACCTGATTCAATTCAAATAAGAATGTTATACTTACGTATTCATTTCATAATCTCATTTTATAGCTATCTTAAACCAATTGGTTCATTTTTGAAGAAATACATTTTGTATTTAATAAAATAATTAAATTTAATCTTGATTTATGAAGCCTCATTGCACGATCCTTTTAAAATTTAGCACACATTTAAATCTTAAAAGTTTACTTCTGTCGCACGTACGAACGAGTAGTGGCTGAAGGCTTTTTTGATTTTTCAATTAGGATTACTATTTATTGTACGTTTACTATAAGTTTATAAAAAAATTGAATTTCGTCGATTACAACGCCATCTATCATGAACCGAACAAAATATTTCATTCAAATCATACGTACTTTTAGTCGTAGAATCCGTATCTGCAATAAAAAATATGGCTTCCTATCTTAGTTTAAAAGTTACCCCCCCCCCCCCCCACCTACAAAGCGGGGGGTGGGGTACTATTTTTTTGCACTAATGTATTTCCCCCGCGGTATGATTAAATTTTGATTATGGACATTTTTTCCGTAGAGTGGCTATTTTTCGAGATATTTGATCGTCTCAGTTTAAAAGAAACACCCGGTATTGTGTCTATAAAAAGCCGAAAGAATCTTATTGATTTAATACAGACAACAAACCTCTCTTTCTTTTACTTATTTCATAACTTAAGCAAAGACATAGGTACTCTTATTTTCAATTTTATGAGTTAAAGTAAAATTAAAAATTAAAATGTATGAACTAAGATGAAGTAGAAATGCTTACAGATCTTCGATGTCATCTGTTTCCGTCAAATCTGGAAGTGTTTCTGGTATATCTTTAGTTTGCAGTGCTTCATAAAAGGGATGAACTCGTCCGCCTATTAAAGGAAGTGAATCCATTAGATCCCACTTTTTGACAGAATTGATTTTTAATGGGGCTGAATAACATTTTTGAAGCTCTGAAGACCGTATATCATTGAAACCCATACGTCGTATATTCAAAATCCGAAATGGTTTATTATCGCTTAATGTAGTCTTGAATTGAATACTTCCGGAATCCTTAGTAAATCTAAGCCATTTTACCACGTTCCACAGAAACTTTTACCCATTTTCATCTACTTTGCGCCACATTAATTTCATTCTTGCAATAAGGGCAGACTATCATCTTGGTTCATTTCGTGGACAAGAAAACTGTTTCCAGTACCAACGCATCTTATAAATTGATACCAATCACTAGACTCGTGTATTTTGATAGTGATTTGTTTCTTTTTTCGCTCGATAACTGAATGATCCGAATCGTACTCCATATGACTATGCACAGAAACCATAAATTTATGGTATATTAGCTCCAAAGAGCCTTCATTTATGTTCTGCATGAAAGACATAGTTGTAACGAACGTTTTGTATACGCTACAGTTATCGCTGTAAAATACTGTGAATTTGGTTGGAAGCGAAACGTTTTACAAATGCCGGTAATGCAAGATTCGATTTCAATGCCGCCTCTTTGTGCAATACCCTCATGCCAGATATAGCAGTGCCCTTCATTGGTACTAAATTCATGCACCGTTAAATTGAACGTCCATAATTGACGTTTATAAAAAGATATTGATGTAAAGTATGGCGTTGGCAAGCATTGTTGCAATTCAAAAGTGAAAACCTTAGCTTCGGGACAAATTGTGGCTAAAATTTTGTCGTTTTCCTTTGTTTTGAACGTAATGTCTACATCTTGGTGTTGCTCAGTTTGTTCCATTAGTAATTTACGTCTCTATTCTTGATCAGCAACATTAATTTTCAAGGCTAGGATTTCCTACTTATTGGAAGTGTCAGTTTTTGGAGATTTAAATTTGAAGTTCATTATTTTAAATATCTCCGAATATTTTAAGATTGAAACCGGTTTTTCCGTATTCGAACAGTACAGCTCGTACATTTTCGAAATATGTAGTTAGATCGCTTTGTAGGTATGTTTTTTCCGTATCACATCTGGTATAATGACTCTTGTATGCTGGGAAACTGTTGATGTGGTCATGTATGTATTTCCCGTATTTTCTGTTCTTTTCCGCGTTTATCTGAAGTAATTGATGAAACTGATGAATTAAGTTTTTTGGCTATAGCAGTTTTGAGAAAGCCGTCTATTTCACCAAGAGTAATTTTAAAACTTTCTTTGTTTCTATTTCAAAGAAAAAATATGGAGTATGGCCTCGTCGTCGTGGTGCAACCACATTTTTTTGAAGAGTTTGAGTTTTTTTCTCACGGATTTCTATCAAACCTGTAAATAATTTAGAATATTCTAGCTGTTATAGAAATCCAAAGAATTTTTCTCACCTAAGAGCCTAAGATTATAGCTGCCTAGCTCCCAAGTCCCAATACGTATTAAAAATAATACATTGCAGTTCATACGATAATGTTGAGACAATCTTTTTTTCGACACATCAAATCAATCTTTCGTGTTTAAATATGATTAACCTTTATTACGTGCGGCTTGTATGTTCTTTCGTTTCTCCTCCCCACAGAGTTTGTCACAGAGGAGGAAAATTCTGCATTATTCGCAATATTAGTTAAATTGTCATATTGATAGTTGTGTGATTCCGAATCGCTTCATTTCAATATCGCTATCAGTGTCATAGTTGCTTGATAATTAGGATCTTCTATGCTATCGTCACAATCTTCGTCAAATCACCTTCACTTTGTTCGTTCTGGATAATTAACATTAGGGGAGTTTGTTCCATCATTTTCTTGAAATGTTGTGTATAACGTATTTTAGTAATATTAAAAACAATTTTCGGATCCTACCGATGTTTGAGACTTAATTGATGTTTGAAGCTTGGTTCGCGAGGTCGGTTAATTTACCCTAGCTATTTTTTATAATGCTATGAAGCTAGCAAATGATTACTTTTGCTCAAAAATTTGTATATTGTTCTTAGTAGGCTATTTTTGTGAATTGTTTCGTATTTTAATTATTTCCTGTCATATTTTTTCTTTTTCTTATTAAATTGTTTTTCTAATTAAAGTTATTGCGGGCCTAATTTTTTAGCAATTTTTTTCCCATTCGGTATTTCATTTTGTAAATTGTTGTATGTTTTGGTAAGGGATAAAAAATGTCTTTATAAGACAAAACGTTTTGAACATGCTAAACGGGGATTTAAAAATGTTAGTCATCACATTGCAAAAATTTCATGTATAATATATTATATACTTTGCATTATACTTGGCTTTATAATTTATTATTAATTAATTATTTTATTTCGCACTTATAAACGTAAAAAGTCGACTAACTACAAAAAATCGCACAACACCGGCCACAGCATAAATAAAAACAAAATTTAAACAAACGTCAAAAAAATAGAAAAAAAATTTATAATGGGCAAGTTATTGCCCATCATATATATATTTTGGTTGATAGAGTTGGTATGCCTATCGGATATTTTGCTGAAAAGAAAAAATATTTTATCTCGACCAAGAGAAATATTAGAGGTAATTTTGGTTATTTGAATGATTTTATTGGTTGACGCATAGGTAAAAATTAGCTAGGGTAAAAAACCGACCTCGCGAACCAAGCTTCAGTGTCATGAAACAGTCAGGTTATTCGAGAATTTTAGAGTCTATTCGAAGAATACGATTGATCGATATTTAAAAAATTATCCGATAAGATCCGAGGGTTCTATTCTTATTGTATATCGTTTTTTTGAGGTTAGCCTTAACTTGCTTAGTAGTATTAGTATCATTTAGTTACTTGACAACTAATTCCAAATTTACACGAATTTTAGAATTTTTCAAAATGTTCGTAGGTTTTCTAGATTTTTACGGTTTTTTCAATACTATTCATTAATACCCAGATTTTTCTGTATTATTGAAATTGTTCGAAATCAATCGTCATTCGGAAATTGTTCCGCGGTATATTCTAGATTTCTTAAGTTTCTCGACATTCATAGAACTATTCGAGATTTTTAAGATTTTCGAATTTATTCGAATTTTGTAAACCAATGTTCTGCGCTTAGCTTTGAGTTGTAGAACTTGCAGAGTTACCCATATAAATCTAAATGGTGATATTTAAAAGATATTTGGAGATGTTGATTATATTTCGATATTTCTCGACCGATTTCCTGTAGGTTATTCGAAATTATTCAAGAATGTCCAGGTTATTTACGCTGTACATGGCGGTGATTAGCACGTATAAGTTTTCTTGGTTATACATGCCAACGGATAATTTGATGTTTGAGAACTTTCAAGAATATTTAAGGTATGTACGTCAAAAATTCGACATTTTTGAGAATATTTCGGAATTCTTGATATTTTCCAAATTATATTAGAAATTTGTGATGCTATATCGATATATTTAGAACTCGTCATAGCCTAGAGTTGCAAGATGTTCTGTTTCATCTATACTTCTGAATGATGCGGGCGCTTACAAAATTAAATCTGAGTTAACCATTTGGTTTTCTTACACATGGAACGCTCGAAAATGAAAACACATTTTGGATGAAGGATATTTACATTGAGAACAAATATTTTGAATTGTTTCCAAAAAATATCCTTTGTAATATCAAATTTCAAAAGCTTCAATAAGTGAAAGCTCTTAAAACATTTTAACGAAAGTCAGAATTTATGTAAAGGTACAAAAATTATCCAGCAAGTATAAACAAATTATTATGTAAGCTTAAAGCTCATTGAAAACAAAAACTCTAAAATTAATCCCAAAATACAACATTCCTTTATAATATCAAATTTAAAAGTTAAATGGTTTGGTTTGAAAAGCTCTTAAAACCAAAAGCTTATAATAATTTACATTGAGCACAAATATACTAAACCCAACCCAAAATTCCGTAGTCCCTCGTTTTATGAAATTTCGAAGTAAAATTTCCAATTCCATATTTGATTCAAAAAGCTTCGATAAACGAAAGATTATAATAATACCAAGTTTCCTAGTGAAATGGTTTGGTTTGATTAAAAGCTCTTGAAAATTTACATTGAGAACAAATAGACTAAATTATCCCTAAATTCCGTCACTCCATGTAAAATCGAATTTCTGAGTAAAATGGTTTGGTTTAAAAAGCTTTTCTAATTGCAAGCTCTTAAAACTACTAGTGCTTGACATTTTTTACAAAACATAATTTTTGCTCATAAAACATTTTAAGAAAAACCTTAAATTATGAAAATTCCTAATGCCTAATGTCTTTCGCATGGAAGACACCTAGTACCTTATTTGATGTATCTTTCACCTCATTCATCACGCTACCAATTCTCTAACTGACAATTCCTTTGACAAATTGGGGAGCAAACTTTGCACAATATCGTTTTGTAGCATCACTCTGTGGATGAGTACGAACAAATACATTTTGTTCAATTTTAAACTCAACAGGTCTAGTTCTAAGATTATACCTTTTGGAGCTTTTCTCATAGGCCTGGGCTATTTGCATTTTTGCTTTGTCATGAATGAGTTTAAGTCTCGCGGGTAAAGGTAATAATATTTCGCCTTCGGATATCTCACCTAGCTGTTGAAGAATCTTGTAATCGTGACCATGATTTATTTTGTGATACCCGAATAACAAAAAATGAGGCGAGTTTCGTATGGTCTCGTGAACACCATTCCTTAAAGCAGAAGCAATCTCATGTAAATGTCTATCCCACGAAGTATGCTTTTCCGCAATATAAGACCGTACTGCACACAGAATCGATCGGTTCACCCGCTCAGATGCATTAGACTGTGGAGAATAAAATGCAGTCTTTGAATCGACAACACCAAATTCCGTCAACAAACTCTTGTATTCAGTACTCTTGAATTGACTGCCGTTATCTGAATGGATGGTATGAGGTACTCCAAATACACAAAAAACTTCATTTTTCAGATAATCGGTAATCTGTAGCGCAGTTCCTTTGCTGAGGGCTTTTAATAGTACGAATTTGGTCAAGTGGTCTACCACTATTAAAATCATAGTTTTCCCTTGGCTAGATCTGGGGTATGGGCCTAATAGATCGACATACACCCTTTGCCAAGGTCTCTCTATTTCGAACAGTTTTCCCATTGGCGGACGTGTTATATGGTTTTGGGGTTTCGTTGTTTTGCATGTTTCACATTTTGATATGTATTCTCTTACTTGTTTTACCATAGCAGGCCAGAAATAAAACCTCCTTAACCTTTCCAACGTTTTTGCTATCCCGCCATGAGCTGACATCGGGTCGTCGTGATGTTCTGAAATCAGGCGCTGTCGCATCCCAACCGGAATCCACATCTTCCACACAGACAAATCTGACAAATTATCCATCATTTTAGGTTCTAGGCGGATAAATATTTTATTTTGGTGTATCCTGAAAGCTGGAAAATTATTGGGATTGGCAATTATGTTTTGTTTTAATTTTGCGTATTCTTCATCATGAGTTTCTGCGGTATTCTCGTCCCAATCCAATAAAACTTTTGAAGCACTGCTATTGAGCTCTTCAATCGAATCACAGTGCACTCGAGATAAGGTATCTGGAACTACATTATCCTTCCCTCTCTGATGCTGAATAGTAAACCTATATCCCTGTAGCTTAAGGCTCCACCTAGCCAACCTGCCACTTAAATCTCGTTGACTCATAAGCCACTTCAGACTGGCATGGTCTGTAATCAATGTAAATTCATACCCCTCTATGTATGGTCGACATTTTTAATGGCGAGTATGGCTGCCAGACACTCTAACTCGGTGATGGTATAATTTTTCTGAGCTTTGTTTAACTTTTGCGACATGTAAGCTATCGGTTTTTCATTTTCCTCTTTATCCTTTTGGAACAGCACCGCTCCTACTCCCTCCATACTCGCGTCGCATCTAATTAAAAAGGGCTCATCATAAGAAGGATTGATCAAGACGGGAGCTGAAGTCAGACATTGTTTTAGATGTTCAAAGGCTACCTGTGCTTCAGAAGTCCATTGAAATCGACCCTTTTTGAGACAATTACTTATTGGAGTTGTCACTGCCGAATAATTGCTTATAAACCGGCGATACCAGCCCGCCATCCCAAGAAGTCGTCTTGTCTATCTAACGTTTGTCGGTACCGGTAAGTCAAGTATCGCATCGATTTTTTGAGGATCAGTTTTTAGACCATTTTCTCCGACCAGATAGCCGAGATATTTGATCTCTTTCATCATAAACCTGCTTTTTTCGATGTTTATAGTAAGTCCCGCCGTCCGTAAAAGGTCTGCAACCAACTCTAACAGTTCAAAATGCCGTTCCAATGTGCCGCTGATGATCAACAAGTCGTCTAAATAAACCTTGTCCATCAAGCGACACATGGATTGGGCTGCATTACACAGCCCAAACGGCATAACTTTAAACTGGTAGAGTGGCCGCCCTGGTACAGTGAATGCTGTCTTGTCTCTGGCAGATGCCGCAAGCGGTATCTGCCAGAATGCGTTCTTTAAGTCCAGTCCTGTAATGTAGTTTGTCTCCGTCAACCGTCCTAACAGTCCGTCGATGATTGGGAGGGGGTACGCATCTTTCTCCATGACAGAGTTTAGATTTCTAGCGTCAAGGCACAATCGGCTTTTTCCATTTGATTTTTTTACCAGAGTAACCGGTGAGCTCCATGAACTTTTGCTGACTTCGATGACATCTAACTTCAGCATCCTGTCTATTTCATCGTAGAGATCCTTCTGTACGGCTGGCGAGACAGGATAGTAGCGCTGTTTAATAGGTTTACATCCGGTGGTAACTTCTATCTCATGGCAGTGTGTCTTTGTCCTACCCAGGCCCTCTTTTTCGAATGATGGAAAACGATCTATAGTTTTTATTAATCTAGCATTGTCTGCGGGGCTTAGCACGTGCATTTTATAATCCGGAATAACCAGAGAAATTTCATCAATTGATAATTTTGGTGTAAGGTTAAATGTATTCCAAAAATCAATCCTAGATAGATAGGAAATTTTAACGTGGGAACAATACAAAATTTAATGTTTTTAGTGTGCTCGCCGAAAGTCACTGGTAGTGTCACATAGCCTATGATTTTATTTAAGGTACCGTCAGCTGTTGAAATACTAGAATTTAATTTATTATATTTCAAATTAAAGGTATGTAAAAACTGTAAGGAATCTTTGCCTAAAACGCTTATCGACGCACCGGTGTCTAACAGTCCATACACTGTTATTGAGGCTATTGTAATTTGCGCTTTGAGTCTGGGATCAGTAGATGATATTGATTTAATAATGGCCGATATGCAATATTTAATAATGGAACGTTTTTGTCTGAAATAATTTAAAGATCGTCTTATTTTATGATTAGCTTTTATTTTGACTATTTTGGAATCAACGAATTTGTCTGGGCTGCTGAGTTTTGAGGCCCCATGTCCGAATGTGATTGCCTCGCCACCCACACACCCGGACGATAGTTTTCCGATGATCGCAATTGACAATTTGGGCAAAACGGTTTTCTCATATGAGCCGCACCACAACCAAAGCAAAAAATCTCATCAAAAGGCTGGTGGCAGTCTTGATATTTGTGACCGAGATCTTTACAATTCCAGCAGATTAATGAACTCGGAGATTCTCGTGTAGGATTGCGCCTCGGCTCATTTCTATTAAACGCTTCGATTGCTGGATCTATTGAAGTTGTTATCCGATTAAAAGTAAGATTTGTTGGTATATCTTGAGGAATTGGCTTAACCATGTCTATCTCGTTCACAAATCTTTTCCTAACTGAACCGTCTGAAAATTGCCTTGGGTCATATCCTGTCTGGTCCCACATTGCTTCGTAGCGTTGGCAGAGCACGCGTAATTCTTCAAGCGTTCCGATAGAACTTTGATACGGTAAAGTGACATTTTTCAGTGCCGGATTCATGTTCTGGCACAGCCTATAGATTAATTGTCTCTCCGTTAAGCAATTTGCAAGCCTGGTGTTCAGTTTCTGAATAGTTAGCATAAAGCTAGAAAAGGATTCACGCTTGTCCTGTACTCTGCGGTATATTTCTTCACGAATTTGGTCTTCATAATCATAACTGCTGAAGTAAGACAACATAGCATTCTTCATTGAAACCCAGTCTGTATTTGGATGATCCATTTTATATACCCAGTACCAATCTTCTGCGGTTTTGGTTAGAAACAAGTGCAGCGCTTTTGTCAGTATCGCTTCCGGAAGTTCATCATCTCTAGCAAGCTGCTCAATACGGTGAATAAAATCATGTACACTTGTTGCTTTACTGCCGTCGAAAGAAAGGTTCCATGTCTGTCTACTTTTATATAGACTGCTCAGTTTATACTGTAATTCATTTGGATTATCCGGACGTGGTATTTGCTTATAATTTTGGGGGTGTTCTTGGTATTTAGAAGGCCCTGGCTGATGAATATTGACGGAAGTGTTGCGTTGCTGATTAAAAGAATGCGTAATCTGAGGTATATATGGCTCCTGAATATTACTTGAACGTCTATTATCAATTTTAGCAAAAAACTCTGCTACTGGTTGGTTTAACTCGTTCCCATCCATCAAAGGAATATTCGTAATTGGATTTAAACGCTTCTCGACAGAAACACCTTTGTCCGGAGAAAATATTTGTTCCTTTCGCAGTTGATATAAGCTTTCCAATTGGGGAACTAGTACGATAGTCTGGGGATATGTCATCTCCAGATTCACTCCGATTAGCCTGTTGGCTTTCTATCCATAACTTTTTGAACCAATTAAATAGCCTACGCCAATTACTTAACACGCTCGTAAAATTGCCAATATCACCAAAGCTATTGACTATTCTTTGGGTCCTATCCCTATAGTGGGTTGCTTTGGCTAATCCTACCGCTATAAAATCAAACGGCGGTGAGGTTCCGCGTTGTTCGGATAAATTCGACCATTCCTCACATTTTATTCTACAGAGCTCCATTTCCTGTTCAGGCTTTGATTTTATGTGAGATTCTTTGGGAACTAAATTCCTGTCAGAATATTCTGCTGTTAAGAGATTACATAACATATTCTTTGAGTCAGTAGTGCTACACGAAAGCCCTCGGACCTTATACTCAATCTCTTGTTCAGCAATAGACAAATTAGTGAGGTATGTGAGAGAATCCATTTTATTTGAATTTTTATTTTCTTATTTTTAAAATTCTATTACGTAATCAAAAAAAAACAGTAACCGATACAAAACGAATGAAAATTTCTCCTACCTAGCTAAACTTTATATTATTTTTATCTTTTTACTTACAAAAACTGTATCGAAAATTCCAGAACTTTTGGTTAATAATCAGAACTAGTACCAAATATATAAAAAACTATATAGGAAGAAAATAGTACGACGAGGCAAACAAAAAAAAAATATTTGTTTAATAAATTATAAATAACTTTATAGGCGCGAAGCGCGATTTAAGTTGTTAGATCTTAAAATTAGCTTAAATTTAAATAATATGCAAAAAAAATTATACAAAAAAAAAAAATAAATAATCAATCAAAATCTAAACAAAATCAGTACTAATCAGTACTAATATTAATGAAATATTTGTTTAAAGAAACGTATATTAAATTATGATTGCTGGTGATGTGTAGAAGTGGGCAGTGATTAAGAATGAACTGAAACCTGATTATTATAAACGATTTACGATTATTTAAATTTTAACATATCTGGAAAAATGAAATTCATGAATTATACAACAATCATAGTGAGAAATCCTGAATCACAGGAAATTCAACCACTAGACTTTGTGACAAATCCAATGAATGTACAATTCTTCATTAATATGGCTATTGAAGGTTTAGGATAGGATATTTGGAAAATTGAAAGGAGTTTGGTATGAAATTTTCCGTGCAGAAATCAGCAGTCACATATCGACAGGACCTCATAAAATCATTATGTATCAACTGTCGATAATGTGCCCCTGTATACACTATTTCATCAGGAAAATAAGGAAAGGTTTTTTTGAATTTTTGTTTTTGAAAAGAGAAAGAAAAAGCATTTATTCCCATTCACAAGATCATCATTAGGAACTCATAAAATCATTATGTACCAATGCTGACCAAGGAAGAAAACAAAGCCCGTCCTTCAACGTTCACAATAATTGCATAAGACATTGTAACAACAAAAAAAATTGGTTTAATATGGAATGAAATTAAGAAAAAAAACAACAAACCGCACTAAGTATATGAAATTATGACTGAAACTCGAAAAAGAAAAAATTATATATTAAAATAATTGTAATTTAATAGTGCAAATAGTTAACTAATACGACTAAAAAAAAAATTAACTGTAATTTTAAGAAATCGGTTAATTAATAAGCGGTTATTCAAGCTGTCTGTGATAAGCGGAGAAGCCACTTGGATGACTTACATATTAGGTCTACCATTGAAGAAAAATATATTTATTGTACAACAATTATACAACCATTGCTTGCTCATGCATGGTGGAATAACACACTTTTTTTTTTCTATGACCTTGAAATCATTCTATTTAACGGGTAAACACCGCACACTATTTTATGACACTCTGGTCCCTGTTTCGGCGCCATTTTGTTACGTGCCCCTATGATTGACCAACATGTTTAAAACAGGATAGTCCTCAGTGGGTAAGGGGGGTTGCTTTGTCATCATATTTGAATGAGGCACAACAAACTTCATGTTGATAACGATATATAAAAAAAAACTGAAAACAAACTGAACTCACGAACTATCACACCACCATCAATCCATTAAAATATAAAACTATTCCATAATTTAATCTCTATTTATTAATAGCAAAACGAAACATAACAAAAAATTTTATATACTAAGATCATTAAATTACTAAACCGTTAATTACGTATTGAAATGGACCAAAGAACAAACTATCAAATGAATTGTTGGGCAAAACAAAAAAATAACTAGAATATTATTCAAACACTCACCCATATAATCAGCCGTAGAGTACTCTCGGTTTGCATATGCGTGACTGAAAAAAAAGTTGGTTAAAACACTATGCCCTTGATACAGTTTTCTTTGATAATTTCACTTATCCAATTCACTACAATTATTAAAATTTTTACTTTTTCTTTAACAAGTGATCAAAATTATTAACATTTCTACTAAAATAATGTAAAGGAAAAAGTTGAAAACAAATTACTAATTAACCACCACCATTGATTTTTCTAACTTTCTTAAAATTTTCTTAAACCACTTTAATTTTCTTTATATTTTTAGATATATTGCACTAAAGCACTAAAGTTTTTGCTATGGTACTTAATTACTTATACTTGAGATAGTAAAATGTTCTCTTTATAAGTCAAATACTATGGGTAGGATTGCACTATGCTAGTTATATATATATATATATATATATATATATATATATATATATATATATATATATATAAGTTAACGACTAGGAGCACTAGCCTAGTTATAAAAATGCTGATTCTGTACAACGTGACTTTAATTTCATTTGCAACGTGCTATTTAGTTTCCCACATAATTATTCGTAATTTAATCATTTAAATTCCTTTGTAATTAGATTATTTAAAATCGCTTACAACAAAATTATTAATATAAAAAATAGAGTAACATAAAAAATCTGCTTACTACAGATTTTCGAATATAGAAATTTCTGTTATATTTAAGTTTAGTTTTAGTTTGGAATTGTAAGAGAAAAGATCGAAATAAATTTCATTTTTTTTTAATCGCTCCGAATTGAAATTCGTAACTGGCGCCGAAACAGGGACCGCCACATCATAGTTAAAAATAATAACTCGTGCAAGTAGTGAAAGTTGAGTGAATCACAGTAACGAAACTGTAGTAGGAAAAAGTGAATAAGTTACGCGTATTAAGTCATCACCATAAGAACATAACATAATTCGCCAATCCGTACCACAAGTAGGTGCTCTGCAATATTCAACGCAGAACTCCAAACGGGAAATTACGGCTTATCCCAGTAGAAGCTACACAGAAGACACACCGACGGCTGATCCCTAAAAATACCCATCCGGCAAGGAAAAAACTAACCTCTAAAGAAACTCAAATCTTTAGACAGGAAATGCAAATCCTGATAATCTTAATGTAAGTGTAACTAAAATTTTCATTTAATTCTTAATGCTCAAAAAACAAAAAGTAATATAAACGTGAATAATAATAAACGTACCTAATATCATAATAAAGCTATAATAACAAATTCAATTTAATTTAACTTTAATATTTTTTTGACAAACTCTAAAATAAAAATCCTAAATATAATATCAGTGAATAATAAGAAAGTGTAATAATCTCAGTTTACAAAATAAAAAAATGTCGCAAATCGATATATTAGCTGATCAAATAAAACAATTGACTGGTGCTGTTAATGCTCAAATTGAATTATCAAAAAAAATCGAGCAGAGATTATTGAAACTCGAGAATCCCGTAATCCACAAACCAGAAGCACCAACATCACCGAGAACCGAACAAGATCTACAAGAGATTAGTAGACTCCCAGATTGTGTCAAGGAGTTACAAACATTTGATGGCAACCCCACTCAGTATATATCGTGGATCCATAATGTAGAAAATATATTGAAAGATTACGAAATCGTACGTAATAAACCGATATTTAGAGCTATACTCCAAAGTATAAGGCAAAAGATCAGAGGCAACGCCGATGCCGCTCTGATATCCTACAACATCTTTAGCGATGATTGGGCTTCCATAAAAAAATGCCTGTCTCTGCATTATGCTGACAAAAGAGACCTTAGGACATTAGAACACCAACTCAGTAGCATTATGCAGAGAAATATGACCATAGATGAGTTCTACGCGAACATTAATCATCAATTCTCTCTGATCGTGAATAAAATAAAAATAGAGGAATACTCTCCCGATACAATAGAAGTTTTAATAGTAACATACCGGAACCGGGCATTAGACGTTTTTATTCGAGGATTAAACGGCGAATTATCTAAAATGCTAATCGTTCAACGACCTCAGACGTTACCAGAGGCATACGCTTCATGCTTGGAATTTCAAAATCTAAACTTTAGAAATTTAGTAATACACAAAAGGAATTTTAACAATCCAATAGTAGCTCCAATAAATCAGCTAACTCCCACGAACAATCAAAATCTACCAAGGAAGCCTACGTATACTCCAATGCCACAACACAATATGACCACGCCACAACGGAATATGGCCTATAACATACAACATAACGCACAATATCAAAATAATAGGATGCCGCCCCCTCGACCAGTTGAACCTAAACCACCAACACCAATGGAGATAGACTCATCTATTAACTCAAAGCGAGTTAACTACCAAAACCGCCCAGTAAACGCTAACTATCAAACAGCATTTAAACGCGAAGCTACGTATCAGAACGAGCCACGAAAAACCCAAAGAATTTATCACCTTGAAAATGTCGATGAAGAAGAACAATACAATCAATTAATCAACGAGGATTCGGACATCAATGTATCCGAAGAAGAACATGAAGAAGAAGACAACTCCGAATTAAATTTTATGATGGCAGCCTCTCTAGCGTACCTTACCTAGAGTACAAAACTAGAGATAATAAAACTCTCAAGTTCCTGATAGACACAGGAGCCAATAAAAATTTCGTAAAACCAGAACAAGCAATAAATTCTATTCCCGCAGAGGCGCAATTCAACATCAGGTCCGCTGGTGGGACCATCTTAATAACAAAGAAGATTGTGGGAAAATTTTTCGAAAGTGTTGGAATTAACAAAAACATAGAATTTTTTGTGCTGCCCGGACTTAGATCATTTGACGGAATAATCGGTGACGACACCTTAAAGGAACTAGGAGCCATCATCGATAGGAAACACAACGTCTTACTCTTAACACCAAATATTAAGATACCACTGAAGGATAAAACATCATCTCAAGTGAATAATCTGGAAATACGAGATGGCCATCTGTCACAAAAAATGAAACAAAATCTTCAAAAGATGCTATCAAGATTCAATACATTATTCGGACCAGTCAATAATATGGAACCAATCGATACCGATATAAAAGCCGAGATCAAAACGAATACAGAAGAACCTATTTATGCTAAATCGTATCCATACCCCGTTAGCATGAGAAGCGAAGTCGAGAAACAAATTGAAAAACTATTGAAAGATGGAATTATAAGACCATCTAAAAGCCCGTACAACTCCCCAATATGGGTAGTAGAAAAAAAACTAGACGCATCAGGCATCAAGAAATATAGGATGGTCATCGACTACAAACGATTGAATGCCGTAACAACACCAGATGCCTACCCGATTCCAGATATATCAAATACCCTGGCAAATCTGGGAAATTCTAAATATTTTACGACAATCGACCTTACTTCTGGATTCCATCAAATCCAGATGAAAGAAGCCGACATACCCAAAACATCATTCTCAACGATGAACGGCAAATATGAGTTTTTAAGACTCCCCTTCGGATTGAAGAATGCTCCGGCCATTTTTCAACGAATGATCGATAACGTTCTGAAGGAGTATATAGGGAGAATATGTTACGTCTATATAGACGATATTATCATATTTGGAGGAAACACCGAGGAAGAACACCTGGCTAATATTGACCGAATATTCTCGAAATTGGAAAAGGCCAACCTACGGGTTAATCTCGATAAGACAGAATTCCTAAAACAAGAAACGGAATTCCTTGGCTACGTTATAACAAATCAAGGCCTTAGACCCGATGAAAAAAAGTTTGCCATTCGGAAAATTAAGAGTCCAGAAAACTTAAAAGATCTAAAATCATTCCTGGGACTCACTTCATATTACAGGCGCTTCATTAAAGATTACGCTAAAATCGCCAAACCATTAACAAATATCACCAGAGGAGAAAACGCTCAAATTCCGGCCAACCAATCAAGAAAAGTTAAAATCACCTTTACCGATGAGGAGCATCGCGCATTTCAACAAATTAAGGATTTATTGTCATCCACGGAAATACTGATCTTTCCCAACTTCGAAAAACCGTTCATCTTGACAACAGATGCCTCGAATACAGCAATTGGCGCTGTACTGTCTCAAGGCGAACTCGGCAAAGACAGACCAATTACGTTCATCTCCAGGTCATTGAATAAGACAGAGCTTAAGAAACTATTTATATGGCGCGAAAAAAATTAGGATTGTCACAGATCATCAACCTCTGACATTCTCCTTAAGTAACAAAAATCATAACGCCAAACTAAAAAGATGGAAGTCAAGACTAGAAGAGTATAACTATGAGTTGATTTACAAACCTGGTTGTACCAACAAAATTGCAGATGCTCTATCCCGACTAGAGATAGAGGCCAATATTCTATCAACAGATGGCACAATTCATAGCGCGGATCAGGATAGTTCAGATTTGATTCCATACTGTGATGCACCGATAAACGTCTTTAAGAACCAACTTATTTTTACGGAGAATAAGAATGTTTACGGCTATGAAGAACCACATCCAAATTACCACAGACATTTTATCAGCTTACAGGAAATAACTAAAGAGGCCTTGATGAACGCACTCAAAGAAAGGCTGAACCCTACAACAATTAATGGTGTGAAGATTCCGGAACAATACATCCAAATTTTACAAGAATTATACACAGAACATTTCGCTGGATTCAAAATCCGTCTAACTCAAAGAATCGTACGAGACATCAAGAATGAAGATAATAAATTCAACATTATTCAGCAAGAACATAAGAGAGCTCATCGCAACTGGAAGGAGAATAAAGAACAAATTCTGGAAAACTATTACTTCCCACACATGGCCAACTTGATAAAAAAGTACACACGGAACTGCGAAATCTGCCACACAAATAAATATGATCGCCACCCGGAAAAGGTTAAACATCAATCCTCCAGCCCAACATAATGGAAAAAGGCATCAAGATCGACCCAGAATACCTCCACGATTTACACCTAAACAACGTGAAACATCTTCAAAATTTATTCTCAAAACATAAAGTATCAGAACTTATGGACCTTGGAGTTATAGCTGTGATTTGCATAGCTATATTTATCTTCTCAACACAAAAGACCATTCATCAGTATAAAATAAGGCGGAACAGATCAACTCATCAACCAGAGATCATTCAACAACTCGGGATTCAACCAATTAACTTAAATATCTGACCCACGGGCCGTGGATCTTTAAAAGGGGAAGAGTTAACGACTAGGAGCACTAGCCTAGTTATAAAAATTCTGATTCTGTACAACGTGACTTTAATTTCATTTGCAACGTGCTATTTAGTTTCCCACATAATTATTCGTAATTTAATCATTTAAATTCCTTTGTAATTAGATTATTTAAAATCGCTTACAACAAAATTATTAATATAAAAAATAGAGTAACATAAAAAATCTGCTTACTTCAGATTTTCGAATATAGAAATTTCTGTTATATTTAAGTTTAGTTTTAGTTTGGAATTGTAAGAGAAAAGATCGAAATAAATTTCATTTTTTTTTTAATCGCTCCGAATTGAAATTCGTAACTTATATATATATATGTATAGCAATGAACAGTAATAACTTGCAAGCGGTAACTTTACGGCACATAAATGACAAACAGTTGACATCGGAACGGAATCTGTTTGTTGTGTTATCTTGCGGATTTTATTTAGCTGGTTAGATTGTGTAACTTATCCTCCACTATTTACATGAGGCCCAACTGTTAAATAAAATACTTGTTTTAAAGATTTAACGCTAAATTTGTTTTCACTAGCTAAACTCACCGGCCAAAACTATGTTTTCTTATTTTTTTGTGTTCGATTAACATTCAGCACTTATTTGGACATTTTATACTTCATTTAGTATGCGCAAAGAAACTATTCTCACTGAATTTAAATAATTCGTTTAATATAGCGATATAGATACATACGCCATTAGTTGCTGATGGCTTCACTTAAAAAGAAATTTAAATTCGAATTATTTCTTTTTCCAAAACCAAATTGATGTTAACACAAAGAAGCTTATATACATCTCCTTATCTATATTTGGAACCATGTATCTGTACTAGTATTACCCCAGCTTTATTGTACCTATTTTTTTCCAATTACCATTGTGGTCATTTATATACAATTACTTATATACATACCTAGTATCGTACGATCGGGTTATAAAAGATTATTACATAAATAAGTACTATCTATACATAAACTAATTTTATTTTCCTATAATTGATTTTATGCAAAGGGAATCCAAGTGATGGTATCAAAGCTATGACTAATGCAAAAAAAACAAATCACAAAATACGCTCATAAATTGTCTACGTCATACTGCAACAAATTTTTAGTGCAACAAATTTCATTGATCTATATAAATAAGAAATATAATTTGACAACAATATTGGGTTGTGCAATATGTTCTAATTATTTGCGCGGATGATAAAATTTGAGTTTTGGTAATATTCAACACCTGTAATACAATCTTAAAGCTCTTGGGAAACAAACATTCTAAATATATCCCAAAATGTCGTTACAAAGGGTAATTTTGAGATAAATTGTTTAAAATCTTTCGATCAGTGAGAGCTCTTAAAACTAAAAGCTTTTGCAAATACATATTTTTTGCACTTAAAACAGTATAACAAAAAGCTGAAATTTTTAAAAGTATGAGAAATGTTAAGTTTAAACCCAAATATATGTAGATATATAGTATTAATTTATGCCTATCAAGCCCAAAGGTCATTGTAACAAATATTCGAAATGTATAAACTTCGATAAACGAAAGATTATAATAATACCAAGTTTCCTACTGAAATGGTTTGGTTTGATTAAAAGCTCTTGAAAATTTACATTGAGAACAAATAGACTAAATTATCCCTAAATTCCATCACTCCATGTAAAATCGAATTTCTGAGTAAAATGGTTTGGTTTAAAAAGCTTTTCTAATTGAAAGCTCTTAAAACTTATAGTGCTTGACATTTTTCACAAAACATAATTTTTGCTTATTAACCATTTTAAGAAAAATCTTAAATTATGAAAATTCTCCAAAATGTTAAGTTCAAACCCAAAAGGTATAAATTCATTAACAAGCTTAAAGCTCATTGAAAACAAATATTCTAAATTTATCTGAAAATGCCACTTATCTTTATAATATCAAGTTTCTTTTAAAACTAAAAGCTTTTGATGATTGTTGATTAACTTACTCAACATTAAAAGTTAAGTTAAATCCAAACTTATTTAAATAAATTATCAAACTTAAAACTTATAAAATTGTTTAACAAAGCTTACGGATAATTCGATATTTTAAAATATTCAAGAATATGCAAGATACTTTGAAAATTCGACATTTTTGAGAATATTTCGAAATTCTTGATATTTTTCAAATTATATTCGAAATTTGTGATGATTTAGCAATACATTTAGAAATCGTCAGAGCATTGAGTTGCAAGATGTTTCGTGTCATCTACTCTCGAAATCAGATACTGTTAAATTAGCGCATTAGCGAGGCTAGATAATAGGAAGAAATACGTTTTCACTTAAAGCTTTACTTGTTCATAGGTACAATAAGCATTTTTAGTGGCCTAAAAAAATGTTGCGGAGGGGGGGGGGGGAGGGCCCGAAATGTATAGTTACGCCACTAGTTACGCTCAATAAGACATGAAAATTTGGAATTTTGACCAGTTTTTCGACAATCGACCCCACTGTGCACCGTTTTAAATATTTAGGTGTGATCATTACAAATATCGCTCGAGGTAATCAACTGTGTATTTTCAGTTGTAGCTAAATCGATCTAGTTTCATCCTTACAAATGTATTACCTGAATGAAACACGAAATCACCATCGCGCTTACAAAATGATGTAGCATTTTTTTTAAGTATCAATAATAAACTTACATTATATATTTTTGAGCATGTGAGCTGAATTTACATTTTCCAGAGTGAAAAAAAAAATGTTGGGCAATTTGCCAAACGAAAATATACAAGAATTTTTTGCATTGGGTATATATAATGTATTGAGTTAGCGAATTTCCTTATTTTAGGAGATTTGATTTTATGTAACATCCAATCAACTACTCGTATATTATGTAAAAGTAATTATTGTATCTCTCGGCAAATAAAATGTTGAATAATATCTTGTGCTAGTTGTTCTTAAGGTCTAAGATTGTTTGAATCGAAATTACCGTAAGAGATAAACATTTTAATTGTCTTCATTTTAATCGAATTATACGTATTGAACTGATATGAACGTGTTTTCAGTAACTATCTTATAACTGTCATTTTTATATACAGCACAAACCAAAATCTCAACATGACGTATTATTAACTAAATAAAAAAACAATTCACTCATACCCTGGGCATAAAATCTTTTTTTGTTTACCATATAAACAAACAACCAATCAAAAGTGTCGTCGTACATGAACTCAACGAAAATAAAGCGCAAAAAAAAAAAAAGTTTAAATTATATTTTCAACAAACATTGTTCCCTATGTCAATGTTCCAATTACGCATAAATTACAAAACTTTCACCACAATTCTGAATACAGAATAAACAAAGTAAATATATTAAAAAAATAAAAATAAAATGGGGTGACTGAAAAGAAAAATCCTTTTTAAATTCCCACATAACCTTTTCCGTCATTTTCCAACTTGTATTTACCGAAATATACATAAATTTTATTTTGAAAAGGATTAAATTTATTTCCAGTCAATCTTTTCAGGATTATTATAATTCTGCAGAGAACTTTGAATTTCGTGTATTTATGTTGGTTTACGTTTTTTTGTTCTTTTCTTGTATCTCAGTATTATTTCGTCTTTATACTATATAACGTGTACATATGTACATAACACGCGTTTTACATACATACATAAACTCACAAGAAGAGGATGAAATCTATAATAAGTCAGAAACATATCATAAACAACAAATGTAAATAAGAAAATTTAAGATTAATGATGTTTTTTTAGGTTTCACAATATTTTAAGAATTCTACCAAATAATTAAAAATTCTAAATATTATTTTGCATAATCGTACATATGTATTTACATATATAGAAGGGGTACAGAAGACTGTACTCGTAATAACCAGCTGGAAAAGGCACATTGTTTATTTGTGTAATACTCAGATTTTTGTTGTGTTTGCTAATTTTACATGAAAACCACCCAGGCAGGCAGTAAATTTTAATTCGGTATTTAATAAGGCTCAGTTAGGTAGATTAACGTTTTATTAAAGTGTTATAAATACACAACGAAATTTTACTGGATTTTTTTGTTCTGCAACGTTGACAAAACCATTTACTCGTAAAAATTTATTTAATTTTTTACGTTGCAATTAATCCTTAGCAAATAGCAAAATAAACTAACTTCCAGGTGCAAATTACAAAATGTAAATGTTCTGGAAAAGGAGGCAAATTCTTTCATAAATCTTCTGGAAAATTTGTTCTTTTCTAGTGACGGGCGCTACTGTCGATGAATTGTGCATCGTAGCTAGTGTGTCCTATTTCCTGGAAACCCTGGATGTGCATTTTTAAGTTTTATTATTACTTATACTTACCACACTGAATAAAATTGAATATTCGAAAATTTTTAATTTTTACTTTTTACTGAAATAAATTCTAAGATTATCTAGAATTTTTAATAATAAAATTTATTTTAACAGTACAGATCTGGATTTTTGATTTGGAGTATCGAGTCAATGAATCTTGTGTGAAAAGTTATTATGTTTTGACAATGTACCATTCGTATACTTAAATACCGGATGATTGATTTGGTAAAAATTAAAGGCCCTACACGATCCAATTTGGGCAGTTCTACTAAATTGGTATGCCGATCCAACTAAATTGGAGTTGCCTACATACGATCCAATTGGTTGGTGTATGTTGAGTACAGACAATCCAATTTAGTCGGTCCGATTTTGAAGTTTTTTTTTTGTATTACCTAATGTTTTAATACAATAATACAAGTATTATAAAATTATTTGTTCTTAAAATTAAAATTTAAAAATTATCAAAAGAAGTGTTTTTGTTTTATTAGCAATGCCTTTTTTAACTGAAAGACAAAAAAACGGGGTTGCGCTAGCAGTCTCGCTAACAATAGAAAAAAAACAAAGAAGATGTGGGCAAAAAAATGCTCAAAGGAGCAAAAATAATTTAGTCATATGATATTACTAAAAGAGCTGGATAGTGACGACTTTCAAAATTATTTGCGAATGTTAGAATAATAGTTGCTTTATGGAATTGTTACGGCTGGTCAGCCCATTAGTGACTTCAGGGATGGCTCAAAAAATTGTTTGTAAGCATCGCACCCTAGGCAAACGTTTTTGTTGCGCTCTATTTGGATAAATATCGGACAATTTTTTTCCAAATAAAATATAGGAGATCTTTTTGCGACAAACTCGGTTCAATGCGCGTTGAAATAAATTGAAGCTCATTACATAAATTCACTGCTTCCATGTCTTTAGAGCCTTCATGAGTTAATGCTCTCTCAAGCTTATTACACGTACACGATGCAAACAGGTGCTGTATTGTTACTTGTTGTAGGCTGTGATTGTCAAAAATAAATCCAAAAATGGACTCGAGATTTTGCATCTACTCAAATCTATCATTAACGGAGTCAATAGCAGTATCAAGCACTGCAAAGTAAAAATGCACTTTAAATCTTCGCTGGGGGTTCTGAATGAAATTATCTTGCCTACATATGAAAATTGTTTTTTTAACCGAATGCGAATTGGCTCTTTTTAAAATTCCAGTGGAAAGTCAATTTCCTAAACAAGCTCAGAAGCATCTACTACTGCAAAATCCAATATCGCTCCTTAGGTTCTTTAAAAACAATTTCATATTCTGTATTTGTTGGACAGCAGAATGAATATTTAAGTTTTTTCTTGGAGCATTTTCTCGTTACACGAGAAGTTTTGGACGTTTTTTCGTGCGTTTACACCGTGTAACCGTGAGGTGATATTGCGACTGCACGCAAAATGAAATGGGTAAATTACACGCAAAATTAGTTTATGATGCTACTTGTCTATGCATGTGTAAATTTGTTTTATTTTTGAATTGACAGATCTTATATTGAACTAATAAAAAATATCGTAAATTACGAATATTATATAAATAGATTTTAGATTTTATTTGATAAAAAAAATGAAAAAAAAAATGTAAAGGCCGTATTTTTAGGCGCACTCAACAGTTCAGCGCCCTAGGCGGCCGCCTAGTTCGCCTATATGGTAGAGCCTAGAACCACCCCTGATGTGACTAGACAAAATACGAGAAGCGGTTAGTACTGTAGAACAGTTGGTTGCTTCTCTTAGATTTTTAGCAACAGGTCGGGAACTAATAACCGAAGCGTGTCGACAATTTATATAATTAATAATGTCATCAAAATGTTGAAAAAGAAATAAAAATTTATTGAAAAAAATGGTTAACAATATGACAGCTATCGGAAAGCCTACTTAAAAATATAAAAAAATAGTTGGCAACATTGTATCGCCGGCAATAAAATTAGAAGTAGATTCTAAAAAAAGTTCGGCGATATTGTCGTCGTTGCCAGCGACATTAGTTCTGTTAGCATCGTATGGTTTCTGTGTATTTTAATTTAACAGGCGTCATCGCTCATCGTCGACGCTCTTGTTCTGTTTATACCTTAGAACCCAGAAACTCATAAATTAAAAATTTTGCGAGTATTTTAAGATCAAATGGCTACCTGGGTAGCCGCTTATATTATAAACATATACAAGGGTTAAAAAATGCATCGACTGCCTGCCCAATTGAAACTATTCGCCTTTTAACACAAAGCGTCTGCCATCTGGTGGATGATTTTAAAAATAAAGCCAAAGGTTTTAAATATCTAAACAAATACAAAAATTTTCATTTTATTGGTGATTTTTTATGAAAGTGATCCCATAGAATGTTGCAAATGGAATAGGTATTGCGAAAAATTAATCCAAATGGCTTTATGCATAAAACATTTAAATTTTAGGTTTTCGTTATTAAATTATAGTGAAATAAACATAATATAAATAATCATTTCAGTTAGAGATTTCGATTTTTATAGAAAGTTTTAGAAATTAAATTTTATTTCCCAAGAATCCAAGAATTTTGTTTCCCGACGAATTTCATTTCTCGAGAATTTGAGGTTCTGAAATTTTTTTCGAGTATCTCGGGAATTTTCGGAAATTTCATAGTTTTTAAATTAGTAAAAATTTACCAAACGAAAATTTCCTGACCAAGAAACATTTCTTACATTTCGAGTTTTTCTAAACTTCAGAATATTTCGGAATCCAGAAAAGGTATAAAATTATGATTAGTTACTATTTTATAGTCAAAACACTCTCATAAATCTATAATCAAAAAACCTGCGTTACAACGATAAGTTTCTTGATAAAATTTAAAACGAAGGATACATTTCGCAAAACAACACCTACACAAATGATTGGCGATTTGAAAAAATCCTCTATTGAGCAACGAATCAAACTTTTGTTAAAGCCCATAAATGTTGGGCCAATATTTAGAATTAATAAGCGAATGAACCAACACAACCGTATTCCTTCGGAAAACATGCTAGTTTTATTTATATTCCAACAGGATAACGATCTTAAACACAGTGCAAACTGCATGAAGCATTGGTTTACGGATAAAAAAATTGATGTTTTAGGCGCAAGGCCCTACCTTTAACCCAAATAAGTAACTTATGAGCAGAAGTTGGGAAAGGAATATTTATTTATTTACCAAACAGCATGTTTATGCAAAATAGCTTATAGTAACAAAAAAAACATAAAATCAACATATAACAACAAATTATCAAATTGGAATCAAAAAATCATAAAAAATACAGATACCCAACATCATCAATGGCATAATACCACACTCCAGTAATTCCCAAAACAAGTCCAATCTTGAAAATACCGACAAAACTAACCCATAATTTACGCGATGATTTTTAAAATGTTTCAATGGTAATATGAAAGTCAAAGTGTTCTGAAACATTATTGAGATCCCGTTGCATCCGCCTTACAGAACTGTGGAAACCGTAATTATACTATTTGCTTACAGAATAAAAAGCAAATCTCGTGAGCGCAAGTTACGTCGAGGAGCATAAATATTAAAACATGGAAGCAGGTACTAACAATCTACTTTATCTCAAATATATACCACAAACGTCTGTCTAGAGGCTATAGAGTCTGAAATAAAAACGGGAAGTTGCAGAAATTCAGACGAGCTATTCTATCATTCTTGAAATCCACTCGAAAAAAGCCATCGGTAACCTTCTAGTTACATACGTAAATTCATTTGAAAATTTAAATTGCTGTATACTAAAGTCACCAACCAAAGGAGCACGAAAATTACGGGCTCCCAAAATGCTTTAAATGAAATTTAGTCCTCGTGTCCTAGGTCCTACATATTATAGTAATGAGTATTGTTGGTAGTGCGCCCTGTTCGACTGGCGCCCTGCGCAAATGCACATTGTGCTTATATAGCTTATATACCGGCCCTGAACGTGTGAATCTATTTTTAAAGTTCTAAAACATTACATAAAAGTAAGAAAAACAAGTTTTTAATTTGAATTCATATTATACTTTATTTAATTTATGTAACTAAAATTGAAAAATTGAAAATCAAAACTGAAAAATTTAATTTTGATTTTGAAAAGTATAGTTTTGGTCCAGAAAAGTATAATTTTAAAGTGGAAAAGTATGAAATGAACCCGAAAATGTAGATCAGTTTTTGTTTTCAGTTTTTATTGCTGTAATGCGTGTACTGTCACATAGAACTTTTTCAAAATATCTAAACATCAAGAGATTGTGAGGTGATCATTACTAGCATAATTTTAAAAACACATTTGCAAACTGTGTACAAACTTGGTTCAAAGATGATAATAATTTTGATAGAATTATTTATAAAAAGACTTGTTAGCATGAGAATAAACACCAGTCAAAACAATTCTGTGTGAATTAGGGTTTCTAAACCGGATATATCCGTAACCGGTATCCGCGGATATTTGTGACCTTAACGGTATCCGATAACCGCGACTATACAACTCATTGGAAAATAAACCAAACAGATAGTTGAATTTTCCTTAGTTACGCTGTATAATATCGGTTATTTGCGTTGCTAAGTAGTATTTCGCGAAACACCACTAGTGGTGTTTCGGCCGCAAGCAAATAAATCATATCTTCCATGAATATAATCAAACAATTAATATTTTTGATATTTGACATGGTTGATTCGTTGTATAGTCTTAACATATACAACTCGAGCTTCGAAAATCATCTGAATATACAGTTGCGGACTCGATGTGTTACCTAAGAAACACAACTCCACCTGCGGTGTCGTTGTGTTTCCTAGGCAACACAACTCGTCCTATAAACTGTATATTCGATTATTTTCGAACCTCTTGTTGTATAACTAGTGATTATTTTTCAGCGGTATCCGGAAATATTTTTTTTTTAAATAATTTCAATATTTAATTTAATTTTAATAAAACAATTAACCCAGAAATACAAAAATAAATCTCATTTTCATAAGTTTTATTTATAAATATGTGCGCTCTTTTTGACAATCTGTTCCTTTCTATAATGTGTTAAAGTTAAAGTAGTCAACACAATAAACCTTACTACGATCCTCATTAGTTATTTAATTTCTCCTCGCTTTCCCCGTTAAAGGTGAAACTATGTACTAGGGTATTTTTTTCATTTTTCATGCTCATTTTATTGTAACGCAATAATTCAGAAGCACTACTGCATTAACGCACATACTCATATCTCTTAAAAAAGAATTGAACCATGAATTTGAACTACTACTAGTTATTAAAATTCGCTGGAACTCGGTAACGCTAATGTTAGAGAGGCTATTAAGGTAAATACGGTCATTAATCAAGCTCTAAAAGATTTAAACGCTTACTCCATGATGGAAAAATTTGATTTCCAATAATCAGACATCTCGGCCAATCTCTACATCCAATAAAACTGGCTGGGCTGAAAAGACGCCAATATTTTTGCTGCTTAAGGTGTTTTATCTTTGTTAAGAAATAAAATGAAAGCAATTAATTCCGAAATAAGTTGTGAAAATGCCTTGTTGATCCAAATGTGAATCCAGCAAAATTCATTTTGAGTTTTGCCACAAACCTCATGAATCAGTAAATCAGTGATGAAACTACTCGAGTTAACTAGAATGACAATAACGAAGCAGATCATTGCTCATTGCAGTGAAACTGCTTTGACTGTTGAATTAGTTTCAGAATTAAAACTATCATTAACTGAAGAATTAAATTCTTATATTTCAAATGCGACCACCGCTAAACATGTAACGACATCGAATTTTCCGAGCAGTTTAAAACAAGAATTTAACCGCTTCAAAAAAACTGGTAAGAGAACCCTAAATCTTGATTTATTATTTAAGGCATTAAAAACAGCAAAGCCAATATCGACAGATTCAAAAATAACCTTTTCGGTTTCAGGTGATTTTTGCACTAAAGTTGGGTCCCGTCTATCCTGCACTTCACTTAATGCATTAACATTTTTAAAATATCATTAGTAAGACCAATTATTAAGTAATATAAAAAAATATTTAACTTTAACTAATTTTGTTTATTTTTGACGGTTATCCGGTATCCGTCAGATACTTCATAAACTTCAATTCAATATCCGCGGTTACAGAAAATCCGGATATTTGGAAACCCTAGTGTAAATATGTGTATGTTCGCGAATAAAATGTTTTTTAAAATTATTTGTGTTTAATGTGTTACTGTGTAGTGTGTTTTGTGAATATTACAATCCAGATTCAGGGTTTTCCTACGAACATCCGGATGGTGATACAAAAAGTTTAAATATAACAATAAGTAATTATACGTATCTGTCATTTACAATTACGTTCGAGTGCTACAATTATGACTCGTTAAAATTTTTTGGGGGAGGTTTAGCTAAGTTAGAGTTTAAGTTAAAAAATGGCCTAACACTCGATTTTATTAAGTGTTTCAATAATGCAACGAATAATGAAAATTATAATTACGGCTTAAATAGGTGGTTTAATAGTTTACCATATTTTATAGACCATAATTCTTACTCTATTGGATATCCGTTAACATTACAGTTGAACGAATATGCAGAAGTGAATAGTGATTTTGCAAAATTTGATACCTTGACATTTAAAAATCTGGGGTTGGTTTCTAGTAAATTTTTAAATCAATTACACTGTGAAAACTGCATATTTGATAAAAATGGTCGCATAGATTTTAATGAATTTTCTAATAATAACATCAAGACATACTGGCTTCAAACAACTTTTAATAAATTGATTAATTTCAAACCTGAAAATTTAAAAAAATTTGTTGGACTAACAACGTTAACAATAACCGAATTTGATGTGGATGATTACAATGCATTAAATGTGCCGGGCTTATTTGAGCACAATGTGAAAATCATAGAAATTAAATTTGAAAATTAGAGAGGAAAAATTACCCTACATGAGCCAGTATTCCATGGACTAAGGAGTATTCAAAACATACTGTTACAAGGGTTGCAATTAGACAACATTCCAAAGGATTTGTTTAAGGATTTATCGGTTCTAGATATGTACTTTGTATTTGTCGTTGAATAAAGGCGGTGGATCCACCTATTTTCCAGACAAATAAGAAATATTCTTTTGTTTCATTTGCTGATAATCCATTTTATACAGAGCCAAATGACAAACTGGAATCGTTTGATTTGGGTGGCAAATGGACTCGCCTAGTACTAGGCAATTTCACAGAAGCAATTGATTAAATTTCCTAATTTAACCAGCGTAACATTCCCATCATTCCTCATCGATAATTTTAATTTTGAAGACTTCACAAAAATACAGTCGGAGCGTGCCAATATATTCGTCTACACAACAATTCAGAGTGGCAAACCTGCTCTTGATTTGGAGTACATTAAGTCGCTTGGAAACAATATTCAACCGGAATTCAATATATTACATCAATTGAATACAATAATTCGTGTAGAGTAATTAAACATCTATTCCCACATTATCTTCACCATTACAATCATCTGGGATTTTATTTCAACAAAAATCGATTGTTCGTCGAATTTGCCATACCCGATTCATGTTATCGCTTCGAAAAAAATTTGATCAGACATTCACTGAGAATTGTCCCGAAACTTGTAGCTGCAAATTCAATCCATTACCGGAAAAAATTAAAATCAATTGTAATAACAAAAAATAAACTGAAACCCCCATTGTCCATATCCCCATCAATACAACAAGTTTCGCGGAATTGACTTACATTTTGAAAACAACTCGTTAAGTATTTTAACATCGGTAAATCAAGATAACAACGTTTGAAAAAAACTTACGTCTCTTAATTTAAAAAATAATAAAATCGAAACTTTCCCAACCGTCAAGGCAAACCTTTTTGAAAATGTTTGGTCCTTAAACATTTGCGGCAATCCAATATTAGCAAATTATACACAATATGTAGAGCTTATTTTAGCATCGGGTTAATACATAAACTTGTATTCTTGTAATGCAGATTATGAACTTCAACGGGTGGACGACTTCTTACGAAGAAAACCATCAAGCGAGATTGACTCATATTGGAATGGTTTAAATTGTTAGTAAATATATTGTTAATTTAAAATTGTGCCTAAATTAAAGGAACTGAACATTTATGAACAAATAATTGGTAATTTCTTCTTAAGCGATATGTAAAAACCTTGTTTTAAAGATTATAAATGTATTTCAATGGTAAAAAAATATAAAGGGCTGAAACCTCACGAGGTGATCAGAACTTCGGTCTTTGATATCTTCAATGGGGATGGCATTCACTTCTGCCTTAAAGTTGGTGTGACAGTTTTAACAGTATTGATTTTAATTATAACCAACATATATTTACTTTTACAACAACAGCCAAACAGGTCAAAAGCTTCAGTAACATGAGTACATACATCCAATTTAACACGAAAAATCGTATTCTAGAACTTTACACCGAAAGTAGTATACAAAATTATACTGAAATTTCTAACCGGTGTCACGGACCATATTCCAGAAATTTATCCAGAAATCTTTTTAGAATCCCATTTACAACGCACTTGTCAAATTTCATAATAATCGGGTAAGGAATAACCAAGTTCCATCCTACTTGGCCATATTCCAGAGCTTTACCCAAAAATTATTTTAGAATTCCATTCCCAATGCACATGTCAAATTTGATGACACCCGGTTAAGGAATAGCCAAGTTCCATCCTACTTGGCCATATTCCAGAACTTTATCCAAAAAACATGTTAGAATCCCATTTCCAACACACATGTCGAATTTCAACATAATCGATTGAGAAATAGGAAAGTTTCATGATACTTGGCCATATTCCAGAACCTCATCCAAACTGCATTTTAGAATCCCATGTCCAACATCCTTGTCAAATTTCATAATAATCGGTTGAGAAAAAGGCTAGTTCCATCATATAAAAGATTGGTTAACTACTCACTACATCCCAATCCAACCCAACTCAACTCCAACTCAACTTCGACTCAACCCGCTAATTGACCACTAACTTAACCTTCATATCAATTCCCAATTCAATGTAAAATTCATTAATCAAACCAGCATATTATATAAAACAATCGTAAATATTTATAAAACCAGGTATTTTGGGTCAATTGGTATGGCAGGTATCCCACCCTCTGGACGTACAGTCTCCAAAAGCTTTTAAAGTCTCCGCCTTGACCATAGAAACAGATTGGCGAAAAAAAAAATCGGACAAGCCGTTCTCGAGATACCACTGGTACAGACATCCAGACATTCAGACAGACGAACGGACATTTTTTTTTTATGCTTTTTCAGACTCATGCCCGATTTCAGAACAAAACAGCAATTCGTCAGTTAAATAATATTTCCTCTCTTTCTTCTTTTATGAAATTGCAATTTGTTTCATAATTCAAAATCAATGCTATCTGGATCATAATTCTTTTTTACATGAACATTTTAAAGGGAGAATTAAATTTTTATTTGAGCGGTATTGAAAAGTCAAATATTTAATTCTCCCTTTAAAATTCTCATGTAAAAAAGAATTATGATCCAGTTAGCATTGATTTTGAATTATGAAACAAATTGCAATTTCATAAAAGAAGAAAGAGAGGAAATATTATTTAACTGACGAATTGCTGTTTTGTTCTGAAATCGGGCATCAGAGACTTTCAAAACGTCGAGAAAATTTGTTTTGGACCAACCAAATTTTTCGTCATTTTTGACAAGATTTCAATACTTTGGCTACCTGGCTTTAATCTCATTTGGATGGAATTTTCTTATTATTAATTATTATCGTACGTAAGATACTTAATTATTACTAATAATTAAAACTAAGGTAAGATATATGGACGGAAATAAATCAAAGAGTAAACGAACACATAACAATTACTACGAGTACTTACAATACATACTCGTAAAACTCAAAATCTAGTGATGTGACCAAAAACAATAAAATAGTGTGTGACATTTAAAATACAAACAATCTAACAAGTTGCTGGTACAAATGCAACAATTTAAAGTGTAACATAAGTCATAAAACAAAACTAAATCATTTGCGTGACTTATTCTATCAAAAAAAGCTACTTGTTTTGTCAGATACATTTTGCTACAAAGAATCATTATATTGATTCGCATACAACTTGTCACATGAGTTAATGGTGTTGTTGTAAAAACAAAATTATTAACACTACATAGCTGGCAATTATGTATGTATATTGTATATGTATATCAACTAGCAATACATATATTCAATAATCATACTGAATTATCACGTAACATTCAGAGATGTCACGAAGCTGCATGCAACATAACATATTATTATGCAACATTAAGGTCAAATTTTAATATACAATAACTAAATAATTTTTAATTACATAAAATGTACAACTATTTTCTTTCGAATAATACATTTTAAATTATAATTAGCCGGCTAACAGCGACCGCCTAATAGTCCCTGTGCAACTAATTTATTCGTTATGAATGATCAGGTGATTTATCATGTTATTTGTGAATATACATCTGGCATGGTATATCGCATGCTAATTGTAATGCTGTTTAATGAACTTTATGATAGTGATATTGAGGATGTGCGACGATCATAAGCGAATGAATTATTAAGATTTACTGTCGTTTGCACTTGTATGTCACTTTAGTCAGAAATGTCAACTTAGGCGAATTCAAATACTACATAAGTACAAAAAACTGTTCGAAGTTGTGGCCGATGCGACATTTCATTTATAAGAATTGACCTATGTATATTTGAAAAGGCCTTTGTGCTCGAATAGAAAATATATTAATTAGCATAAGTCAGTTTTCTCGTACATTTCGTTTCTCATCATTTTTGGCAACACAACAATAGTCCGAACTCATCAGTGGCATTTGAAGATACAGTCCATACAAAAGAAAGTTACTTGGTAAATTTGCAGCAACTAATATTATTTTGATCGCACATGTGTGATGCTGCATAATTTATCGAATAAACACGTTTGTTAAAGGTTAGTAACCAGTTTTTATTTTCAAAAGAATCACATGTAAAAAAATTCAAGTTATCGTGTACAGCGCAATTTTTATTGTGTTAAAATTTATAAATGGAGCTCGAGTCGTAGTCGCGAAAATTTGTGTTTAGTTATCGCGGAAATTACAATTCAAATTGCTGGATCATTTTATTACAAATCAATCCAATGTTACTCTAATTGGCGAAGTGCCTCTGTCGTGAAAATTAGAACTGAAACCATCGGGTCGGATCGTATGGTTAAGCAGAAATTTGCTTCAAAGCTTCATATTGCGACAAGCTCATTGCTTGTTCAGTTATAAAGAGTTGCATTACTTTATTTAGACAGTGAACCGGACTTTATTCAGTTATACTGAGCTTAGTGCGACAACTAAAGGTTCAAAAGGTGTACAAACCATTACCATAGACGTGATTAAAATATAGATTAAAAATTAGTGATATTAATGTGCTAAGAAGACAAAAACGTTTAATGTTGAAATGCCGAATTAGTCGGAAGGCCGAATGTCGAATGGCCGAATGTCAAAATTCCGATTTTTCATGGAATTTTCCTTCACTTATTTTATTGAAATCAATATAATCCATGGGTTGGCTACCTTATCTAGAAACAAATAATACAGAATCTGAAAATCCTGAAAAAAATCCAGAAACGCAATTATAAAAGTGCGGACCAAATTAAAATTAAACTTGATAAAATGTCTATCGAATTTTACTTTTTCCATAAAGCTCTTAATATTTACGATAATGGAAATTGCTTCGTCAACCTTTCAGACACAGAGTTCTACCACAAATGTTTCACGTTATTATGTGGTTGGCTCAATTCGTTGGGTTAGTAGGCATCGACGAATGCATTGGAGCGAATTGCGGATTTAATACTTCGTCAACCTTGGAGGCACAGATCAAAGGAATTGTATCGCTCGAAAGTCTAAAAATTGAATTTTTTTCATTTATTTTAAACAAAATATTTTTTTTTTTGGATTGCTTTTCCGGTCATTTCTAGATTTTTTTTTCGGGATTTTATTTGTCTGGATTTTTACTTTTGAACTATGTCCCTTTGTTATAATAACTGTATGTTTATTTCTTTTGTGGTCAAGGATATTATTTCTGATCATATTTTGCCGCCTCTTTTAATAATTGAAAAATTATTTTTATGTTATGTATTTAGAGTATACCTACATATCTTCTTTCTTTATTACTTTAATTTTATCATTTTGCATTTTTAACTACTAAGAAAATTGCGTTAAAACTGTATAAAATCGTAAGTAGGTACCTATTTATAAAAAGAACTCAATTCAACAATTAAATTGAAGAATTCAATTATTGCACTTCTAGTGAAATATAAAATAAAATTGTTGAGAATTTTGTCAATTTTTAAATGTGAAGTGTAACAGTTACTAATAGCAGAAAAATGAAAAAAAAAATAAATGCTGCATGTTTAGAAGTAAGAAAATAACTGTTTAAAAATGTTTCCAATGCACCCATGAATATATCATATAAGTAGCTACATTTATACCAAATTTAAAATTTCATCAATTATACCAAAGTTATAGAAATTCAAAGTTTGATTTTTAAAAATACATGTCGTCGGTTTGCGAGAAAAGTGACACATCTCAAAAATGGCAAATTTTGAGATAATAGGAAAAAAATCCTTTAAATATAACAATCTTTTATCTGGCAGTGTCACTTCTAAACTACCCATAATTTTCAATAGATGTGACGTTGAATTTGATGAATTCAACAATTATATACCAAAAACAAAAATTCAAATCGATTTCCTCATAAATATGATATTTTTAGTTTTGTCATTTTTCTCGCAAACCGACGATGTGTCTCCCATGTAAAACTTTCGTCGCCTTGGGGTCGGGTTAATGTTAATATTAAGACCTAAATATGTACAGGAATTTCTTTTTAACTACTTCGAAGAGTTTTAGGGGGCGTATCGACCAAAATTCAAAAATGACTCTTATAAGGACCACCCTAATATATTGTATATACATATTTGTAATATAGTTACGTCGTCTTCTATAACGCATATATCATTTTTTTTTTTTTTGCATCATATTTTTTTTCGTGCCGATTGGCAATGTTTTGCTCATATTGCTCAGCCGAAATTCGATCCGTCCGTTTGACTTTTTTTGGCAAATGGAACCTCTTGAGTTGAACCATGAACTCTAAAAAAAAATAATATAGATTTATATAATTTATATTATTGTTAAACTTTAGTGGTATTACATAATCAGGAAGCCCTTCCATTGGGATACACTTTAATTTCAGGTAGCAGCGAACGATCGCCTTAGCACAGTTAATTTTATCAGCGGTTTGTGGATAGCTATTCAAAATGTTAATACTTACAAAATGGTTAATACTTTACAGCACGATTATTAAAATTGTACAAGGGGAAAAAAGAATTGCGTATTATCTTAACCCGTGGGACCGCTCTACTTTTGAAAAAAACAAATTATCCCCACTCCGTTTAATTTTTTTCTGAAATTTTGGTATCTTCCTAATCGAAATTTTCAGTATCGTTCTAATTGAATAAAAAATAATATATAAAATTGCGGTCCGCTGGAATGCACCACTCTTTCCATGCAACTTTTTCCACGAACTAATGTGATGAGATGACCATCAAATTATAAAATCTCACATTAACCGACAGCAGATAAATTGTTTGGATGCATCAATGTCGACTGTAGTAAGGTTTCAGTGTATTACATTCTCATATGTTTTTCTTTTGAGGTTACTCCAACCAGAATTTTAAAAGAGTAGATAGAGTTCGTCGAGGTGAACTACCTCCAGAACCAGCCAATATATTTAACTGCCATATTCCGGAAAATCTACGGCAAACTATAATGGGATGTAATTTTTTATTGAAGGATTGCACGATGAATAATGACAAAATATGAATTTTCGCGAGAGTATCCAATTTAAAAAATGTGGCGAAGCAACATTTTTGGATTGCAGATTCAATCCAAATGGATCCAAATGAATTGCAGATGCATTACCAACTTCGTATAGGATTCAGTCAGCTGGCTTAGCAACGAGATATGGTACGGATATAAAAATCCACATGGAGTGTCGTAAACTACTCGCGTTGATATTTTTGCCCTCTGAATAAATAGAAGACACTTTTCTGGAATTAAACTCTACAGGTTCAGACCTGTATAATAAAAATATATAAAGGGCTGAAACCTCACGAGGTGATCAGAACTTCGGTCTTTGGTATCTTCAATAATGTCATAAAGTTGGTGTGACAGTTTTGACATTATTGATTTCTATTTTTTTTTTTTTTTTTTTTTTTTTTTCGCTGGCGCTACATCCCATAGAGGGATTTGGCCGCTTCAGAATGAAGTTTCGTTATCATATTTTTAACGGATAATGATTGATAAATTCATTGATCCTACATTAAACAAGCCGTGATTTTTTCATCACCCGCCGGGAATCGAACCCGGGACCTCCGGAGCTTAAAGCAAGCATGCTAACCACTGTGCCACCGGGGCGGATTTCTATTTTAACCAAATTATATTTACTTATACAACAACAGACAAACAGGTCAAAAGCTTCAATAACATGGGTACAGGCATCCAATTTAAAACGAAAAATCGTATTCTAGAACTTTATACCGAAAATAGTATAACAAACTATACTGATACTTCTAACCGTTTAACTGACTATATTCCAGGAACTTATCCAAAAACTCATTTTAGAATCCCATTTACAAATTGCATGTCAAATTTCATAACACACGGGTAAGGAATAACTAAGTTCCATCCTACAAAGCCATATTCCAAAGCTTTATCCAAAAATCATTTTATAATCCCATTTCCAACACACATATCAAATTTCATCATAATCGGTTAAGAAATAGCAAAGTTCCATCATACTTGGCCATATTAATGAACCTGATACAAAACTAATTTTAGAATCCCATTTCCATTACACATGTCGAATTTCATCATAATCGGTTGAGAAATAGCCAAGCTCCAACATACTTGGCCATATTCCAGAACTTCATCCAAAACTCATTTTAGAATCCCATTTCTAACATACAAATTAAATTTCATAATAATCGGTTGAGAAATAGACAAGTTCCATCATACTTGGCCATATTCCAGAACTTCATCCAGAAATCGTTTTAAAATTCCAGAACTTCTGTTACGCGATCCCTTACTGCCAATATAACAAATCAGATTTTTACTCTTAATAATTTAATATTATCAACAAGTATGTTCATTAGCAATTCAGGTCGCAACAAGAAAATTTTCCTCTTCATTGACCATTACTGCAGCACATTTCCAGGCTAGTTAGCAATCGTAGGGTGGGTAAAAATTATGTAGTGGTATAGAGAGGACTTGTGGGTGCTGCTAGAAATAAAAAAAAAATTAGTCCAAGAATGTTAACTTAGGGTTATTGAAATAGAAGAAAAGAAATTGTATGTATTAAGATTTGAATTCATCGTGCCAAATTCCATCAGGTTCAAGTATCAAATTCCGTCATGTTGATAAGGTCTTACTGTATAAGCCGTAATGCCTACACAGCCCACCAGAACTGTTCCATGAATTAACAATTCACTCCATTTATTCTTGGACCCCAAATCACTGCACTATGTTTAAGCTAATTTAAGAGGACATCCTCATTCACAAAAAAAAAAATAAATAATTTAAAAAAAAACAAAATGAACACTCAAAGAAATAATCATAACCACCAATAAAGTAAATACACCGCTAAGATTCGTTTATGCATATTAACAAAAATTACACTATTTATTGATTAAATAAATTTTAGTATTAAATATTAGAAAATAAATTAGGAACTTATTTGATACTATAAAAAAATTAATTAAACTACATAATTATTTTCACTAACGAATTTTAACACTAATGGATCGATCCTTCATCACAAAACTTTAGATATGTACGTAACATTGTTTTGTTTTATTTATCTCTAAAATTTAATTTTTTGTAACAAGAGATACGAATCTCTATAGAATTTGTAAATAAGGTTTACATAACCTGAATATAATTAATGGATAATAAAAATAATATTATATATAACTTAATACTATAAATAATAATAAATTAGATTAAATTTAAGAAAAAAAACAAATATGGTGGTCACTTAGCTTTCGCTGCCAATGATGATCATAACCGTTTGTATACATATGTCCAAAATTTTTCGATTCCATGACAATCATATCGTACGTTATTATACTGTTTTTTTTTTTCAGCTTACGGATCAGACACGTCACAGTTAACATGAGCGCGGAAAAGCCGCCACGCATATGTTTATTCTTGAAAAAAAAACAGAAATCGTGACTCTTTGGCCTTTTCCGCGACGGGGTATTATTTAGCCAAAGCTATTATAATTAGACTCAGGTTCACGTAATCTATAGATTAATAACACAAACATAAATTAACATTTTGGAGATTTAAAAATTATTTTTGAAGTTACAAAAAAAATCATAATATATGTGTAATTTTACCGTGTACTGATTTGATGAAACCAATAAAAAATCCGCACAACAAAAAAAATCAATCACGTTCGCATCCGATTAGATCACGTTTTATTATTTATTTTTATTTTTTTAATTAGATGTAAAGATCACTAAAAAAAAATAAAATTTACACTATAAAACTAATAACCTGCGAGCAAAACTTCTAATAAACTTACAAAATTAATGAACTGGACACAAGACTAAATATTAAATTTAATTAGATTGCAATACAATTTGCTCTTATAAATTTCGGACCACGACTGATCGATGTGAATGCAATTTGTTTTCTTCCGATTTAATGTATATACACAGGTATCTGTTTACCGGTATCAATCGTGATATGAATTACAGTATGATCATCATCAGCAAAGACCAACAGTACAACACCAAACAATACATTGATTAATTATAAAATATTTACAGGGTGCACCAGGGCACAAGCATATGCAGAAACGAAATCCGTAATGGTAAATGGATCATAAGTCAAGAGTTGCAATTTTGAAACTTTCAGAATTGTAACATTCGTGGGGCAGACTCACACCCATGAGAACGTCTCAAAGCCGGGCATGATAATAAACTTTTAAAGTAATAAAAAAATTATATTACATATATATACATTCCAAAACTACTAGTTAAATTTTAACGTATGTCCTTGGCATGATACACTCCAAGCTTCTTTCCCGTCCTATCATGAATTTCATAAAGTACAGTACCAATTTTTTTTACAATTACCGCAGGTAAAAATTTCTTAGACAATTTAGCGGAAATCTGTTTCGATGCAGAACTTTGGACGAAATTTCGCACAAATACTTGCTGACCGGGCATGAAACTTCTAGATTTCGCACGTAAATTATAACGACTGGAAGAAGACCTATAAGCAGCTTCTAAATTGCGTAGGACCAGTTGTTGTGCAATTGATAAGCTATCGGTTGGAGTCAGCATATTTATATTGTAATCGTCGATGGCATGAATTTTCCGCAATAGTTCATACTGAGAGGCATGAATTATTTTATGTCTACCAAATAATAAATAATGTGGTGAGAACTTGGTAGTAGAATGTATCACATTTCGCAAGGCTCCAGCTATTTCATCAATGTGCTGGTCCCACTCTCGGTGATCATCAGAAATATACGATCTTATTGCAGCAAGAACAGAGCGATTCACTCGTTCGGAGGCATTGGCTTGGGGGGAGTATTTTGCTGTCCGCTCATGTTTAATTCCATATTTTTCAAGTAGCTTAGCCAATACTATGGATTCAAATTGTGGACCATTATCCGTAAATATGGCCTCTGGTACCCCAAATACTTGAAATATTTTTTTCTCCAGGAATTCAACGAGTTTGCTTGCAGTTGCGGATCGCATAGCCTCTAAAATTGGAAATCTAGTGAACTGGTCCAAAAGTATAAAAATACACGTGAATCCATTTGCTGTCCTTGGATAGGGACCAAGAAAATCTAAATAAATTCTCTGGAATGGTCTAGTGGAATACACAGGTTTACCCATTTCGGGCCTAGTGGAAAAATTAACAGCCTTGCTCTGTTTACATACGTTGCAGCTGCTAATATAATTTGTAATGTCAGACACCATAGTTGGCCAATAAAAATATCTTTTTATTAGAGAAATAGTTTTGGTTGTTCCTTGATGAGCAGCAGATGGAGGTTGATGAGCTTGCTCTATCAGCGATGACTGTAGATTCGTCGGAATTAATATTTTCCATGGCGATATATCACTTTTGTTTTCGTATGCATCAGGCAGGTAGACAAAAATTTTATTTCCTTGAACTCTGTAATTAGTTTTAACATCTTTATTTTGAATAAGAGCATTTATTTTCTCCACATAGTCCTCATCGTCATCAAAAGAGGAGGAATTTAAATCTAGTTGGAGAGGAACGTTTTGAGTACCATCCACAGCATCTACATTGACTCGAGAGAGCGCATCAGGTACAACATTATCACTACCTTTACGATATATAATTTTAAAATTATAACTTTGAAGTTTAAGCGCCCACCGTGCTAGTTGGCCATCCAGGTCTGTTTGGCTCATGAGCCATTTTAGGCTATTGTGATCCGTAATAATTGTGAAAACGTATCCCTCAATATAGGGGCGGAATTTCTTTACGCTTTCGACTGCAGCGAGACACTCAAGTTGTGTGGTAGAGTAATTACGTTGTGATTTGGTCGTCTTTTTGCTCATATACGAGATAGGATGTTCTTGACCATTGCGCATTTGAAATAAAACACTGCCTATACCAGATTTACATGCATCGCATTGAATGAAAAATTCTTTCGAAAAGTCTGGATTTACCAGTAGGGGAGCAGAGGTAAGTGCTATTTTCAGACTTTCAAAAGCTGCTTGTGCTTTTTCGTTCCACAAAATCTTAGTGTTTTTCTTAAGCAGATCAGAGATAGGAGCTGTTATCAGAGAGTAATTTCGAATAAAGCGACGATACCACCCAGCTATCCCCAGGAGTCGTCTAATTTGCCGCGTCGTTTTTGGTACAGGGTAGTCAACTATGCCCTGCACTTTGTCCGGATCCACCTTAAGGCATCCCTCACCAATCACATAACCCAGGTATCGCGTCTCTTTAAGCATAAACTTGCTTTTATCTACATTAATGGTCAGATTTGCTTTAAAAAGCAGTCTGGCCACTTCAGCTAAAAGTTGGAGATGTTCCTCAAAGGTTGCCGAGACCACCAGCAGATCATCTAAGTAGACAAATACCCGGTCATGTAATTGATGAGGAATAACCTTATCCATTAGTCGACACATCGTCTGGGGTGCATTGCACAGCCCAAACGGCATGACGACAAAATGGTAAAGTGGACGACCCGGCACAGTAAATGCCGTCTTATCCCTCGACCCCTGTTCAAGCGGTATCTGCCAAAAGGCGTCCTTCAAATCAATAGTGCTTATATATCTTGTTTGGTCTAGTCGGCTGAGTAAACCGTTAATCAAGGGAAGAGGGTAGGCGTCCGTCACCGTAACCGAGTTCACCTTCCTAGCATCAAGACACAGCCGAAGTTTACCGTTTGCTTTTGTTACCAACGTAACTGGGGACGACCAGGAGCTGTGACTCTCCTCAATCACTCCTAATTCCAGCATCCTATCTAGTTCCTTATAAAATTCAGCCTGACGCGCTGGTGAAATAGGGTAATATCTTTGTTTGATCGGACGAATGCCATCAACAATTTTAATCTCGTGTGTAAGGAGGTTAGTACGGCCTAATCCGTTTTTCTCATTGGATGGAAAAGAATCTATCACTTGAGTTAACAGACCTCTTTGACGTGGGCTCAAAATATGTTTATTTTTGTCCAATTCGGAGTTAGGATTTGGCAAAGACACTTTGGAAAGCTCATCAATCATAATGGGTACTAATCCAAAACTAGTCCAGAAGTCAATGCCAAGGTATAGGGATTGACTTAACCCAGGAGCAATGTGAATACGGAGCATTTTAGTTTTTCCACCATACGAAATTTTTGCGATAAAATGACCCAAAATTTGAACTTGATCACCACTGGCTGTGCAAAGTGAGGATTGAAATGAAAAATATTTGATGTGATTTTGATTTAGAAACTCTTCGGCTCCTTGACCTAACACAGAAATGTTAGCCCCGCTATCAAGAAGTCCACGATATGGAATACCATTAAGCAAAATATTGGCATATGGACGTGAGTCAGGCTCATTATGCATAAGAGTTTCCGAAATGGATTTCTTAATTTTTTTCCTTAACTTAAAATATCGAATCGACCGATTTGGTTTTTTGTGGTCAAAAGTAAATGATGTTGAAACGTCTGGATGTAGGTATGAAGACTTTATTCGTGTTCTTTTATAGGTGGCATCTGTGACTGCTGTGATTGTGTTTGTCTCCGAAGAATTTTGTAAAACTCGGGATCGGTGTTTGAAGCCGATTCCGTCATCTCCAATCTGGGTTTGTTTATCGTTGTTTGGGAATTCAGGTCCCCCGTTTTCCTGAATTCCCTCATCGGGTTTTCCTTACGAAGACAATAGGGACAGTCAGGTTTTAATATTCCAGGAGCACCACAACCATAACAAAATAAATTTCGATCAGATGATGGACAATCTGGAAATGGATGTCCAGGCTGTTTACAGTTCCAGCATATTAATTTCTTATGTTTATTGGGAACAGCAGCAGAAGAAGTAGAAAACGAGATAGGTTTATTACTACTATTATTAAATGCATTGACAGAAAATCCCTGAGCTTCCGACAAATATTCCCCCAAGGAATCTTTCTCTGCAAAAACATTCTCCATTTCCATTTCGTTTACTTGTCGCTTAGACATATACATTTCAGGTATATGTCCCATGCGCATCCAATCGTCTTCAACTAGCACACACGTATCTATGAAAGCAGTTAAATCCAAAAACCGTTTACCAGCAAATTTATCCTGTAGACCAGGTCGCATATTTCTCATTAAAAGATTTATTGTTTCTTGCTCTGATAATGGCCTAACAAGCTTAAGTGCTTTATTTTGAATGATATCGTAGAAATCAAGAAAAGGCTCCTTATATTTTTGACGAGTTCTTTCGAGTTCATATTTAATATCTGCATCAGAGCGACGTATGCGAAACCGACGGATCATGTTGGCTTTTAAGTCTCGCCACGATAATGTATCTTCGCCCTGACGATAATTCCAATACCAATTAAGTGCTCGATCTTTTAATAAAACCGAAAAATTTTCGGCTAACCTATCATAAGAAATTCCATTTGCAAGCGCCATATTCTCCACCCTATATAAAAAGTTTTCTATGGATACCTTGTCTTTATCATCACCAAAAAAATTCATATTCCATTCGTAAATTCTCAAGAAATCCCGAGTTTGTTTAGGAACTGAAATATTGGAAGCGCTTACAACTTTCGATAAATTCCGGATTGCAGAATTTCGAATTTGGTCATGGCGAATAGGATTAGGTATTTCAGATTCCAAATCCATGTTATCTTCCTTAGAGGTATGCGGAAATTCATTTACCTTTCTTTTTTGTTCGTTATTCCCACCATAACCTAACCCTTTTTGAGGAGGTGGCTTAAAATCGGATTCGAACTTCTCACGACTAATACTAGTTTCACCAGGCTTAGCAGTTTTCTGATTTACTAATGGTGGGGTAAGAATTGATAAATTTAACTTTTCAATGAGTCTTTCACAAATACGCTCTATGGCTACATCTGTAACTTCATCTGCAACTACATCTACTGGAATATTGTTTTGTGAAGGAGATGGAACTGTTTCTACATTATTAACCGTTTTAGTGAGTATTTCGGACGTATCTTGTACATCCTCGACCGGAACGTTTTGGTTCTCTGCTACCTCTATTTCGGCATTATCTGCACCAATAACTGAAAAATCATGAAAAACCTCTCTAAGAGATTCTTCTACCTCTGGAGTCAATTCTGCAGTTTCTGTTAATTCCTTTAGGCAAACTGTCAGACGACCAATTGTTTGCAAATAGGATCCTACCGTGTTGATAACTGATTTACAGTGGGCGATACGCTCTAGTCTTCCACGAACATGCCATAGTAGGGTATCTAAAGAAGACAAAAAATCCTCTGTTATATCTGCGGACTTTTCAGTATGAGTTTGTAGTGTGTTTTCGAGTTTTCTTATTTTAATGGCACAAACGTGCGCTTCTCTTTTAGCATTTTTCAGAGCCACAGTATGGGCAACCATAGGAGGCTCAATTTCCTCTAAAAGTTCTTGTTTTATAGATTGTTGTAAGGTAGTTAACTTCTCTGTTAACGAACCTTGAATATTTCGAATTTGGCATTCAATCGCCAATTCTTCAAATTCCAAGAATTGTACTGAAATGACCATGATTAATGTTTTTTTCCTTTTCTTGTTTAGTTTACAAAGCAAAAAACAAAAAATCAAATAAATAAATAAACAGATAAATAAATTATATTCCGATAATATTTTGAATTAATTAAAAAGGTAAAGTAGGTACCAAATCCAATATGAAACCAAAAAATATATAAATAACGAACTAATTAAATAAATAGAAATGTATATATGTATAATTTGTTTGATAAGTTTTCTTTTCTTTTCTGATTTTTTTCAAATTATGCAGTGATTTAGGCTCCAAAAATAAGCACAAATATCAACATGATTTTAGATAAAAAAAAAATAAATAAACACGATACAAAACAAGTAAACCTAAGCTATGCTTAAGGCACGATAAATTCAATCTAAAATAAAGGTAAGCTATGCTTCAGGTACTTTTAAACGACATTTCAATATGATTTGAAATCTATTTGATGTCAGAACACCAAAAAAACGAACTTAGTACGGAATACAAACCACGAAATGACATTTAATTAGACCCAAAAACTTAGTTATATCTGTAATGGTATCACAAGTACAGACGTACGAAACCATCACATAACTGCAAAAAAGCTATTGTGCAAAAAATTAAAAAAACAAAAATTTACTTGATAAGTTAAATTCTAAACACTTTCAAACGAAAGTGGAATTAACTAAGTAAATAATGAATGTACTATAGATTATTTTAAATGCATTCCATAACAAACATTAATAATCAAAAACGCAATTATTGCGGAAATCAACGCGAAGGAGCAAATAAAATAATAATCATAAAAAAAAACGTTTAATTTAACATTCGGACAGTTTACAGATATTTAGATTATTTATATCTTTTGTTAGTTTAGTTACCGATTAGTTTGGGCGCCATTCTGTTACGCGATCCCTTACTGCCAATATAACAAATCAGATTTTTACTCTTAATAATTTAATATTATCAACAAGTATGTTCATTAGCAATTCAGGTCGCAACAAGAAAATTTTCCTCTTCATTGACCATTACTGCAGCACATTTCCAGGCTAGTTAGCAATCGTAGGGTGGGTAAAAATTATGTAGTGGTATAGAGAGGACTTGTGGGTGCTGCTAGAAATAAAAAAAAATTAGTCCAAGAATGTTAACTTAGGGTTATTGAAATAGAAGAAAAGAAATTGTATGTATTAAGATTTGAATTCATCGTGCCAAATTCCATCAGGTTCAAGTATCAAATTCCGTCATGTTGATAAGGTCTTACTGTATAAGCCGTAATGCCTACACAGCCCACCAGAACTGTTCCATGAATTAACAATTCACTCCATTTATTCTTGGACCCCAAATCACTGCACTATGTTTAAGCTAATTTAAGAGGACATCCTCATTCACAAAAAAAAAATAAATAATTTAAAAAAAAAACAAAATGAACACTCAAAGAAATAATCATAACCACCAATAAAGTAAATACACCGCTAAGATTCGTTTATGCATATTAACAAAAATTACACTATTTATTGATTAAATAAATTTTAGTATTAAATATTAGAAAATAAATTAGGAACTTATTTCATACTATAAAAAAATTAATTAAACTAAATAATTATTTTCACTAACGAATTTTAACACTAGTGGATCGATCCTTCATCACAAAACTTTAGATATGTACGTAACATTGTTTTGTTTTATTTATCTCTAAAATTTAATTTTGTAACAAGAGATACGAATCTCTATAGAATTTGTAAATAAGGTTTATATAACCTGAATATATAATTAATTAATAATAAAATAAAAAAAAATTATATATAACTTAATACTATAAATAATAATAAATTAGATTAAATTTAAGAAAAAAAAAACAAATATGGTGGTCACTTAGCTTTCGCTGCCAATGATGATCATAACCGTTTGTATATGTCCAAAATTTTGCGATTCCATGACAATCATATCGTACGTTATTATACTGTTTTTTTTTTTTCAGCTTACGGATCAGACACGTCACAGTTAACATGAGCGCGGAAAAGCCGCCACGCATATGTTTATTCTTGTAAAAAAAACCAGAAATCGTGACTCTTTGGCCTTTTCCGCGACGGGGTATTATTTAGCCGAAGCTATTATAATTAGACTCAGGTTCACGTAATCTATAGATTAATAACACAAACATAAATTAACATTTTGGAGATTTAAAAATTATTTTTGAAGTTACAAAAAAAAATCATAATATATGTGTAATTTTACCGTGTACTGATTTGATGAAACCAATAAAAAATCCGCACAACAAAAAAATCAATCACGTTCGCATCTGATTAGATCACGTTTTATTATTTATTTTTATTTTTTTTTTTAATTATTTAGATGTAAAGATCACTAAAAAAAAATAAAATTTACACTATAAAACTAATAACCTGCGAGCAAAACTTCTAATAAACTTACAAAATTAATGAACTGGACACAAGACTAAATATTAAATTTTATTAGATTGCAATACAATTTGCTCTTATAAATTTCGGACCACGACTGATCGATGTAAATGCAATTTGTTTTCTTCCGATTTAATGTATATACACAGGTATCTGTTTACCGGTATCAATCGTGATATGAATTACAGTATGATCATCATCAGCAAAGACCAACAGTACAACACCAAACAATACATTGATTAATTATAAAATATTTACAGGGTGCACCAGGGCACAAGCATATGCAGAAACAAAATCCGTAATGGTAAATGGATTATAAGTCAAGAGTGGCAATTTTGAAACTTTCAGAATTGTAACAATACGTCTACCAATAGGCGTTGAGACCTGTAATTGTCATACAAACGGCCATTTGGATCGGTCGAATATTTCTACACGTTTCGCGGAAAATTTAATGTTTTTGGAAATCAACTGAACTATAGCCCACAAATTCAGAGCCACAAAAATCGAAAATCTGCAAATGTGCTCCAATTTCGATGATTGATACCTCTATCAATAGGCGTTGAGACCTGTAATTGTCATACAAACGGCCATTTGGATCGGTCGAATATTTCTACACGTTTCGCGGAAAATTTAATGTTTTTGGAAATCAACTGAACTATAGCCCACAAATTCAGAGCCACAAAATACGTAAATCTGCAAATGTGCTCAGATTTCGATGATTGATACGTCTACCAATAGGCGTTAAGACCTGTAATTGTCATACAAACAGCCATTTGGATCGGTCGAATATTTCTACACGTTTCGCGGAAAATTTAATGTTTTTGGAAATCAACTGAACTATAGCCCACAAATTCAGAGCCACAAAACTCGAAAATCTGCAAATGTGCTCCAATTTCGATGATTGATACCTCTATCAATAGGCGTTGAGACCTGCAATTGTCATACCAACGGCCATTTAGATCGATCGAATATTTCTACACGTAAAAATTTAATTTTTTTGAAAATCAACTGAACTATAGCCCACAAATTCAGAGCCACAAAATTCGAAAATCTGCAAATGTGCTCCGATTTCGATGATTGATACGTCTACCAATAGGCGTTAAGACCTGTAATTGTCATACAACCAGCCATTTGGATCGGTCAAATATTTCTACACGTTTCGTGGAAAATTCAATTTTTTTGGAAATCAACTGAACTATAGCCCACAAATTCAGAGCCACAAAATTCGAAAATCTGCATATGTGCTCCGATTTCGATGATTGATACGTCTACCAATAGACGTTGAGATCTGTAATTGTCATACAAACGGCCATTTGGATCGGTCGAATATTTCTACACGTTTCGCGGAAAATTTAATGTTTTTGGAAATCAACTGAACTATATCCCACAAATTCAGAGCCACAAAATTCGAAAATCTGCAAATGTGCTCCGATTTCGATGATTGATACGGCTACCAATAAGCGTTGAGACCTGTAATTGTCATACAAACGGCCATTTGGATCGGTCGAATATTTCTACACGTTTCGTGGAAAATTCAATGTTTTTGGAAATCAACTGAACTATAGCCCACAAATTCAGAGCCACAAAAATCGAAAATCTGCAAATGTGCTCCGATTTCGATGATTGATACCTCTATCAATAGGCGTTGAGACCTGTAATTGTCATACAAACGGCCATTTGGATCGGTCGAATATTTCTACACGTTTCGCGGAAAATTGAATGTTTTTGGAAATCAACTGAACCATAGCCCACAAATTCAGAGCCACAAAATTCGAAAATCTGCAAATGTGCTCCGATTTCGATGATTGATACGTCTACCAATAGGCGTTGAGACCTGTAATTGTCATACAAACGGCCATTTGGATCGGTCGAATATTTCTACACGTTTTGTGGAAAATTCAATGTTTTTGGAAATCAACTGAACTATAGCCCACAAATTCAGAGCCACAAAAATCGAAAATCTGCAAATGTGCTCCGATTTCGATGATTGATACCTCTATCAATAGGCGTTGAGACCTGTAATTGTCATACAAACGGCCATTTGGATCGGTCGAATATTTCTACATGTTCCGTGGAAAATTCAATTTTTTTGAAAATCAACTGAACTATAGCCCACAAATTCAGAGCCACAAAAATCGAAAATCTGCAAATGTGCTCCGATTTCGATGATTGATACATCTATCAATAGGCGTTGAGACCTGTAATTGTCATACAAACGGCCATTTGGATCGGTCGAATATTTCTACACGTTTCGCGGAAAATTTAATGTTTTTGGAAATCAACTGAACTATAGCCCAAGAATTCAGAGCCACAAAATTCGAAAATCTGCAATTGTGCTCCAATTTCGATGATTGATACATCTACCAATAGGCGTTGAGACCTGTAATTGTCATACAAACGGCCATTTGGATCGGTCGAATATTTCTACACGTTCCGTGGAAAATTCAATTTTTTTGAAAATCAACTGAACTATAGCCCACAAATTCAGAGCCACAAAATTCGAAAATCTGCAAATGTGTTCCGATTTCGATGATTGATACCTCTATCAATAGGCGTTGAGACCTGTAATTGTCATCATACGAACGGCCATTTGGATCGGTCGAATATTTCTACACGTTTCGTGGAAAATTCAATTTTTTTGAAAATCAACTGAACTATAGCCTACAAATTCAGAGCCACAAAAATCGAAAATCTGCAAATGTGCTCCGATTTCGATGATTGATACCTCTATCAATAGGCGTTGAGACCTGTAATTGTCATACAAACGGCCATTTGGATCGGTCGAATATTTCTACACGTTTCGTGGAAAATTCAATGTTTTTGGAAATCAACTGAACTATAGCCCACAAATTCAGAGCCACAAAATACGAAAATCTGCAAATGTGCTCCGATTTCGATGATTGATACGTCTACCAATAGGCGTTGAGACCTGTAATTGTCATACAAACGGCCATTTGGATCGGTCGAATATTTCTACACGTTTTGTGGAAAATTCAATGTTTTTGGAAATCAACTGAACTATAGCCCACAAATTCAGAGCCACAAAAATCGAAAATCTGCAAATGTGCTCCGATTTCGATGATTGATACCTCTATCAATAGGCGTTGAGACCTGTAATTGTCATACCAACGGCCATTTGGATCAGTCGAATATTTCTACACGTTCCATGGAAAATTCAATTTTTTTGAAAATCAACTGAACTATAGCCCACAAATTCAGAGCCACAAAATTCGAAAATCTGCAAATGTGCTCCGATTTCGATGATTGATACGTCTACCAATAGGCGTTGAGACCTGTAATTGTCATACAAACGGCCATTTGGATCGGTCGAATATTTCTACACGTTTCGCGGAAAATTTAATGTTTTTGGAAATCAACTGAACTATAGCCCACAAATTCAGAGCCACAAAAATCGAAAATCTGCAAATGTGCTCCAATTTCGATGATTGATACCTCTATCAATAGGCGTTGAGACCTGTAATTGTCATACAAACGGCCATTTGGATCGGTCGAATATTTCTACACGTTTCGCGGAAAATTTAATGTTTTTGGAAATCAACTGAACTATAGCCCACAAATTCAGAGCCACAAAATACGTAAATCTGCAAATGTGCTCAGATTTCGATGATTGATACGTCTACCAATAGGCGTTAAGACCTGTAATTGTCATACAAACAGCCATTTGGATCGGTCGAATATTTCTACACGTTTCGCGGAAATTTAATGTTTTTGGAAATCAACTGAACTATAGCCCACAAATTCAGAGCCACAAAACTCGAAAATCTGCAAATGTGCTCCAATTTCGATGATTGATACCTCTATCAATAGGCGTTGAGACCTGCAATTGTCATACCAACGGCCATTTAGATCGGTCGAATATTTCTACACGTAAAAATTTAATTTTTTTGAAAATCAACTGAACTATAGCCCACAAATTCAGAGCCACAAAATTCGAAAATCTGCAAATGTGCTCCGATTTCGATGATTGATACGTCTACCAATAGGCGTTAAGACCTGTAATTGTCATACAACCAGCCATTTGGATCGGTCGAATATTTCTACACGTTTCGTGGAAAATTCAATTTTTTTGGAAATCAACTGAACTATAGCCCACAAATTCAGAGCCACAAAATTCGAAAATCTGCATATGTGCTCCGATTTCGATGATTGATACGTCTACCAATAGACGTTGAGATCTGTAATTGTCATACAAACGGCCATTTGGATCGGTCGAATATTTCTACACGTTTCGCGGAAAATTTAATGTTTTTGGAAATCAACTGAACTATAGCCCACAAATTCAGAGCCACAAAATTCGAAAATCTGCAAATGTGCTCCGATTTCGATGATTGATACGGCTACCAATAAGCGTTGAGACCTGTAATTGTCATACAAACGGCCATTTGGATCGGTCGAATATTTCTACACGTTTCGTGGAAAATTCAATGTTTTTGGAAATCAACTGAACTATAGCCCACAAATTCAGAGCCACAAAAATCGAAAATCTGCAAATGTGCTCCGATTTCGATGATTGATACCTCTATCAATAGGCGTTGAGACCTGTAATTGTCATACAAACGGCCATTTGGATCGGTCGAATATTTCTACACGTTTCGCGGAAAATTTAATGTTTTTGGAAATCAACTGAACTATAGCCCACAAATTCAGAGCCACAAAATTCGAAAATCTGCAAATGTGCTCCAATTTCGATGATTGATACCTCTATCAATAGGCGTTGAGACCTGTAATTGTCATACAAACGGCCATTTGGATCGGTCGAATATTTCTACACGTTCCGTGGAAAATTCAATTTTTTTGAAAATCAACTGAACTATAGCCCACAAATTCAGAGCCACAAAATTCGAAAATCTGCAAATGTGCTCCGATTTCGATGATTGATACGTCTACCAATAGGCGTTGAGACCTGTAATTGTCATACAAACGGCCATTTGGATCGGTCGAATATTTCTACACGTTTCGTGGAAAATTTAATGTTTTTGGAAATCAACTGAACTATAGCCCACAAATTCAGAGCCACAAAAATCGAAAATCTGCAAATGTGCTCCAATTTCGATGATTGATACCTCTATCAATAGGCGTTGAGACCTGTAATTGTCATACAAACGGCCATTTGGATCGGTCGAATATTTCTACACGTTTCGCGGAAAATTTAATGTTTTTGGAAATCAACTGAACTATAGCCCACAAATTCAGAGCCACAAAATACGTAAATCTGCAAATGTGCTCAGATTTCGATGATTGATACGTCTACCAATAGGCGTTAAGACCTGTAATTGTCATACAAACAGCCATTTGGATCGGTCGAATATTTCTACACGTTTCGCGGAAAATTTAATGTTTTTGGAAATCAACTGAACTATAGCCCACAAATTCAGAGCCACAAAACTCGAAAATCTGCAAATGTGCTCCAATTTCGATGATTGATACCTCTATCAATAGGCGTTGAGACCTGCAATTGTCATACCAACGGCCATTTAGATCGATCGAATATTTCTACACGTAAAAATTTAATTTTTTTGAAAATCAACTGAACTATAGCCCACAAATTCAGAGCCACAAAATTCGAAAATCTGCAAATGTGCTCCGATTTCGATGATTGATACGTCTACCAATAGGCGTTAAGACCTGTAATTGTCATACAACCAGCCATTTGGATCGGTCAAATATTTCTACACGTTTCGTGGAAAATTCAATTTTTTTGGAAATCAACTGAACTATAGCCCACAAATTCAGAGCCACAAAATTCGAAAATCTGCATATGTGCTCCGATTTCGATGATTGATACGTCTACCAATAGACGTTGAGATCTGTAATTGTCATACAAACGGCCATTTGGATCGGTCGAATATTTCTACACGTTTCGCGGAAAATTTAATGTTTTTGGAAATCAACTGAACTATATCCCACAAATTCAGAGCCACAAAATTCGAAAATCTGCAAATGTGCTCCGATTTCGATGATTGATACGGCTACCAATAAGCGTTGAGACCTGTAATTGTCATACAAACGGCCATTTGGATCGGTCGAATATTTCTACACGTTTCGTGGAAAATTCAATGTTTTTGGAAATCAACTGAACTATAGCCCACAAATTCAGAGCCACAAAAATCGAAAATCTGCAAATGTGCTCCGATTTCGATGATTGATACCTCTATCAATAGGCGTTGAGACCTGTAATTGTCATACAAACGGCCATTTGGATCGGTCGAATATTTCTACACGTTTCGCGGAAAATTGAATGTTTTTGGAAATCAACTGAACCATAGCCCACAAATTCAGAGCCACAAAATTCGAAAATCTGCAAATGTGCTCCGATTTCGATGATTGATACGTCTACCAATAGGCGTTGAGACCTGTAATTGTCATACAAACGGCCATTTGGATCGGTCGAATATTTCTACACGTTTTGTGGAAAATTCAATGTTTTTGGAAATCAACTGAACTATAGCCCACAAATTCAGAGCCACAAAAATCGAAAATCTGCAAATGTGCTCCGATTTCGATGATTGATACCTCTATCAATAGGCGTTGAGACCTGTAATTGTCATACAAACGGCCATTTGGATCGGTCGAATATTTCTACATGTTCCGTGGAAAATTCAATTTTTTTGAAAATCAACTGAACTATAGCCCACAAATTCAGAGCCACAAAAATCGAAAATCTGCAAATGTGCTCCGATTTCGATGATTGATACATCTATCAATAGGCGTTGAGACCTGTAATTGTCATACAAACGGCCATTTGGATCGGTCGAATATTTCTACACGTTTCGCGGAAAATTTAATGTTTTTGGAAATCAACTGAACTATAGCCCACAAATTCAGAGCCACAAAATTCGAAAATCTGCAATTGTGCTCCAATTTCGATGATTGATACATCTACCAATAGGCGTTGAGACCTGTAATTGTCATACAAACGGCCATTTGGATCGGTCGAATATTTCTACACGTTCCGTGGAAAATTCAATTTTTTTGAAAATCAACTGAACTATAGCCCACAAATTCAGAGCCACAAAATTCGAAAATCTGCAAATGTGTTCCGATTTCGATGATTGATACCTCTATCAATAGGCGTTGAGACCTGTAATTGTCATCATACGAACGGCCATTTGGATCGGTCGAATATTTCTACACGTTTCGTGGAAAATTCAATTTTTTTGAAAATCAACTGAACTATAGCCTACAAATTCAGAGCCACAAAAATCGAAAATCTGCAAATGTGCTCCGATTTCGATGATTGATACCTCTATCAATAGGCGTTGAGACCTGTAATTGTCATACAAACGGCCATTTGGATCGGTCGAATATTTCTACACGTTTCGTGGAAAATTCAATGTTTTTGGAAATCAACTGAACTATAGCCCACAAATTCAGAGCCACAAAATACGAAAATCTGCAAATGTGCTCCGATTTCGATGATTGATACGTCTACCAATAGGCGTTGAGACCTGTAATTGTCATACAAACGGCCATTTGGATCGGTCGAATATTTCTACACGTTTTGTGGAAAATTCAATGTTTTTGGAAATCAACTGAACTATAGCCCACAAATTCAGAGCCACAAAAATCGAAAATCTGCAAATGTGCTCCGATTTCGATGATTGATACCTCTATCAATAGGCGTTGAGACCTGTAATTGTCATACCAACGGCCATTTGGATCAGTCGAATATTTCTACACGTTCCATGGAAAATTCAATTTTTTTGAAAATCAACTGAACTATAGCCCACAAATTCAGAGCCACAAAATTCGAAAATCTGCAAATGTGCTCCGATTTCGATGATTGATACGTCTACCAATAGGCGTTGAGACCTGTAATTGTCATACAAACGGCCATTTGGATCGGTCGAATATTTCTACACGTTTCGCGGAAAATTTAATGTTTTTGGAAATCAACTGAACTATAGCCCACAAATTCAGAGCCACAAAAATCGAAAATCTGCAAATGTGCTCCAATTTCGATGATTGATACCTCTATCAATAGGCGTTGAGACCTGTAATTGTCATACAAACGGCCATTTGGATCGGTCGAATATTTCTACACGTTTCGCGGAAAATTTAATGTTTTTGGAAATCAACTGAACTATAGCCCACAAATTCAGAGCCACAAAATACGTAAATCTGCAAATGTGCTCAGATTTCGATGATTGATACGTCTACCAATAGGCGTTAAGACCTGTAATTGTCATACAAACAGCCATTTGGATCGGTCGAATATTTCTACACGTTTCGCGGAAATTTAATGTTTTTGGAAATCAACTGAACTATAGCCCACAAATTCAGAGCCACAAAACTCGAAAATCTGCAAATGTGCTCCAATTTCGATGATTGATACCTCTATCAATAGGCGTTGAGACCTGCAATTGTCATACCAACGGCCATTTAGATCGGTCGAATATTTCTACACGTAAAAATTTAATTTTTTTGAAAATCAACTGAACTATAGCCCACAAATTCAGAGCCACAAAATTCGAAAATCTGCAAATGTGCTCCGATTTCGATGATTGATACGTCTACCAATAGGCGTTAAGACCTGTAATTGTCATACAACCAGCCATTTGGATCGGTCGAATATTTCTACACGTTTCGTGGAAAATTCAATTTTTTTGGAAATCAACTGAACTATAGCCCACAAATTCAGAGCCACAAAATTCGAAAATCTGCATATGTGCTCCGATTTCGATGATTGATACGTCTACCAATAGACGTTGAGATCTGTAATTGTCATACAAACGGCCATTTGGATCGGTCGAATATTTCTACACGTTTCGCGGAAAATTTAATGTTTTTGGAAATCAACTGAACTATAGCCCACAAATTCAGAGCCACAAAATTCGAAAATCTGCAAATGTGCTCCGATTTCGATGATTGATACGGCTACCAATAAGCGTTGAGACCTGTAATTGTCATACAAACGGCCATTTGGATCGGTCGAATATTTCTACACGTTTCGTGGAAAATTCAATGTTTTTGGAAATCAACTGAACTATAGCCCACAAATTCAGAGCCACAAAAATCGAAAATCTGCAAATGTGCTCCGATTTCGATGATTGATACCTCTATCAATAGGCGTTGAGACCTGTAATTGTCATACAAACGGCCATTTGGATCGGTCGAATATTTCTACACGTTTCGCGGAAAATTTAATGTTTTTGGAAATCAACTGAACCATAGCCCACAAATTCAGAGCCACAAAATTCGAAAATCTGCAAATGTGCTCCGATTTCGATGATTGATACGTCTACCAATAGGCGTTGAGACCTGTAATTGTCATACAAACGGCCATTTGGATCGGTCGAATATTTCTACACGTTTTGTGGAAAATTCAATGTTTTTGGAAATCAACTGAACTATAGCCCACAAATTCAGAGCCACAAAAATCGAAAATCTGCAAATGTGCTCCGATTTCGATGATTGATACCTCTATCAATAGGCGTTGAGACCTGTAATTGTCATACCAACGGCCATTTGGATCGGTCGAATATTTCTACACGTTCCGTGGAAAATTCAATTTTTTTGAAAATCAACTGAACTATAGCCCACAAATTCAGAGCCACAAAAATCGAAAATCTGCAAATGTGCTCCGATTTCGATGATTGATACATCTATCAATAGGCGTTGAGACCTGTAATTGTCATACAAACGGCCATTTGGATCGGTCGAATATTTCTACACGTTTCGCGGAAAATTTAATGTTTTTGGAAATCAACTGAACTATAGCCCACAAATTCAGAGCCACAAAATTCGAAAATCTGCAATTGTGCTCCAATTTCGATGATTGATACATCTACCAATAGGCGTTGAGACCTGTAATTGTCATACAAACGGCCATTTGGATCGGTCGAATATTTCTACACGTTCCGTGGAAAATTCAATTTTTTTGAAAATCAACTGAACTATAGCCCACAAATTCAGAGCCACAAAATTCGAAAATCTGCAAATGTGTTCCGATTTCGATGATTGATACCTCTATCAATAGGCGTTGAGACCTGTAATTGTCATCATACGAACGGCCATTTGGATCGGTCGAATATTTCTACACGTTTCGTGGAAAATTCAATTTTTTTGAAAATCAACTGAACTATAGCCTACAAATTCAGAGCCACAAAAATCGAAAATCTGCAAATGTGCTCCGATTTCGATGATTGATACCTCTATCAATAGGCGTTGAGACCTGTAATTGTCATACAAACGGCCATTTGGATCGGTCGAATATTTCTACACGTTTCGTGGAAAATTCAATGTTTTTGGAAATCAACTGAACTATAGCCCACAAATTCAGAGCCACTAAATACGAAAATCTGCAAATGTGCTCCAATTCCGATGATTGATACCTCTATCAATAGGTGTTGAGACCTGTAATTGTCATACAAACGGCCATTTGGATCGGTCGAATATTTCTACACGTTTCGTGGAAAATTCAATGTTTTTGGAAATCAACTGAACTATAGCCCACAAATTCAGAGCTACAAAATTCGAAAATCTGCAAATGTGCTCCAATTTCGATGATTGATACGTCTACCAATAGGCGTTGAGACCTGTAATTATCATACAAACGGCCATTTGGAACGGTCGAATATTTCTACACGTTTCGTGGAAAATCCAATTTTTTTGAAAATCAACTGAACTATAGCCCACAAATTCAGAGCCACAAAATTCGAAAATCTGCAAATGTGCTCTGGTTTCGAAGATTGATACCTCTATCAATAGACGTTGAGACCTGTAATGTCATAAAAACGGCCATTTGGATCGGTCGAATATTTCTACACGATCTGTGGAAAATTCAATTTTTTTGAAAATCAGCTGAACTATAGCCCACAAATTCCGGGCCACACAAATCGAAAATCTGCAAATGTGCTCCGATTTCGATGATTGATACCTCTATCAGTAGGCGTTGAGAACTGTAATTGTCATACAAACGGCCATTTGGATCGGTCGAATATTTCTACACGTTTCGTGGAAAATTCAATGTTTTTGGAAATCAACTGAACTATAGCCCACAAATTAAGAGCTACAAAATTCGAAAATCTGCAAATGTGCTCCGATTTCGATGAT
>OY744481.1:140524284-140602117 GCA_963556165.1 Tipula helvola
AAGAGGTTATATGGGTGATTTCCAGAAATCCCACCTTTTATTAGAATTTGAATTAAAACATAGAATAGTCAATATTCTGGCCAATATTCACGTTTGTGCATATTATACTTTAGCCAGAATCGGCCATAGAACATCCACAATTTATCAAAATTGCGATTTTTCAAGAGGTTATATGGGTGATTTCCAGAAATCCCACCTTTTATTAGAATTTGAATTAAAACATAGAATAGTCAATATTCTGGCCAATATTCACGTTTGTGCATATTATACTTTAGCCAGAATCGGCCATAGAACATCCACAATTTATCAAAATCGCGATTTTTCAAAGAGGTTGTATGGGTGATTTCCAGAAATCCCCACCTTTTATTAACATTTGAGTTGAAACATAGCATATGTAATATTTTGGCCAAGATTCACGTTTGTGCATATTATACTTTAGCCAGCATCGGCCATAGAACATCCACAATTTATCAAAATCGCGATTTTTCAAAGAGGTTGTATGGGTGATTTCCAGAAATCCCCAATTTTTATTAACATTTGAGTTGAAACATAGCATATGTAATATTTTGGCCAAGATTCACGTTTTGTGCATATTATACTTTAGCCAGAATCGGCCATAGAATATCCACAATTTATCAAAATTGCGGTTTTTCAAAGAGGTTGTATGGGTGATTTCCAGAAATCCCACCTTTTATTAACATTTGAGTTGAAACATAGCATATGTAATATTTTGGCCAAGATTCACGTTTGTGCATATTATACTTTAGCCAGAATCGGCCATAGAACATCCACAATTTATCAAAATTGTGGTTTTTCAAAGAGGTTGTATGGGTGATTTCCAGAAATCCCACCTTTTATTAGAATTTGAATTAAAACATAGAATAGTCAATATTCTGGCCAATATTCACGTTTGTGCATATTATACTTTAGCCAGAATCGGCCATAGAACATCCACAATTTATCAAAATTGCGATTTTTCAAGAGGTTATATGGGTGATTTCCAGAAATCCCACCTTTTATTAGAATTTGAATTAAAACATAGAATAGTCAATATTCTGGCCAATATTCACGTTTGTGCATATTATACTTTAGCCAGAATCGGCCATAGAACATCCACAATTTATCAAATTGCGATTTTTCAAGAGGTTATATGGGTGATTTCCAGAAATCCCACCTTTTATTAGAATTTGAATTAAAACATAGAATAGTCAATATTCTGGCCAATATTCACGTTTGTGCATATTATAACTTTAGCCAGAATCGGCCATAGAACATCCACAATTATCAAAATCGCGATTTTTCAAAGAGGTTGTATGGGTGATTTCCAGAAATCCCCACCTTTTATTAACATTTGAGTTGAAACATAGCATATGTAATATTTTGGCCAATATTCACGTTTGTGCATATTATACTTTAGCCAGCATCGGCCATAGAACATCCACAATTTATCAAAATCGCGATTTTTCAAAGAGGTTGTATGGGTGATTTCCAGAAATCCCAATTTTTATTAACATTTGAGTTGAAACATAGCATATGTAATATTTTGGCCAAGATTCACGTTTGTGCATATTATACTTTAGCCAGAATCGGCCATAGAATATCCACAATTTATCAAAATTGCGGTTTTTCAAAGAGGTTGTATGGGTGATTTCCCAGAAATCCCACCTTTTATTAACATTTGAGTTGAAACATAGCATATGTAATATTTTGGGCCAATATTCACGTTTGTGCATATTATACTTTAGCCAGAATCGGCCATAGAATAACCACAATTTATCAAAATTGCGGTTTTTCAAAGAGGTTGTATGGGTGATTTCCAGAAATCCCCACCTTTTATTAACATTTGAATTAAAACATAGCATATGTAATATTTTGGCAATATTCACGTTTGTGCATATTATACTTTAGCCAGCATCGGCCATAGAACATCCACAATTTATCAAAATTGCGGATTTCAAAGAGGTTGTATGGGTGATTTCCAGAAATCCCACCTTTTATTAACATTTGAATTAAAACATAGCATATGTAATATTTTGGCCAAGATTCACGTTTGTGCATATTATACTTTAGCCAGAATCGGCCATAGAATATCCACAATTTATCAAAATTGCGGTTTTTCAAAGAGGTTGTATGGGTGATTTCCCAGAAATCCCACCTTTTATTAACATTTGAGTTGAAACATAGCATATGTAATATTTTGGCCAAGATTCACGTTTGTGCATATTATACTTTAGCCAGAATCGGCCATAGAACATCCACAATTTATCAAAATTGCGATTTTTCAAAGAGGTTGTATGGGTGATTTCCAGAAATCCCACCTTTATTAGCATTTGAATTAAAACATAGCGTAGTTAATATTCTGGCCAAATTCCACGTTTGTGCATATTATACTTAAGTATAATATGCACAAACGTGAATCTTGGCCAAAATATTACATATGCTATGTTTCAACTCAAATGTTAATAAAAGGTGGGATTTCTGGAAATCACCCATACAACCTCTTTGAAAAATCGCAATTTTGATAAATTGTGGATGTTCTATGGCCGATTCTGGCTAAAGTATAATATGCACAAACGTGAATTTTAACCAAAATATTACATATGCTATGTTTTAATTCAAATGTTAATAAAAGGTGGGGATTTCTGGAAATCACCCATACAACCTCTTTGAAAAACCGCAATTTTGATAAATTGTGGATATTCTATGGCCGATTCTGGCTAAAGTATAATATGCACAAACGTGAATCTTGGCCAAAATATTACATATGCTATGTTTCAACTCAAATGTTAATAAAGGTGGGATTTCTGGAAATCACCCATACAACCTCTTTGAAAAATCGCAATTTTGATAAATTGTGGATGTTCTATGGCCGATTCTGGCTAAAGTATAATATGCACAAACGTGAATATTGGCCAAAATATTGACTATACTATGTTTTAATTCAAATTGTAATAAAAGGTCCGATTTCTGGAAATCACCCATACAACCTCTTTGAAAAAACCGCAATTTTGATAAATTGTGGATGTTCTATGGCCGATTCTGGCTAAAGTATAATATGCACAAACGTGAATCTTGGCCAAAATATTACATATGCTATGTTTTAATTCAAATGTTAATAAAAGGTGGGATTTCTGGAAATCACCCATACAACCTCTTTGAAAAACCGCAATTTTGATAAATTGTGGTTATTCTATGGCCGATTCTGGCTAAAGTATAATATGCACAAACGTGAATATTGGCCACAATATTGACTATACTATGTTTTAATTCAAATGCTAATAAAAGGTGGGATTTCTGGAAATCACCCATACAACCTCTTTGAAAAATCGCAATTTTGATAAATTGTGGATGTTCTATGGCCGATTCTGGCTAAAGTATAATATGCACAAACGTGAATCTTGGCCAAAATATTACATATGCTATGTTTCAACTCAAATGTTAATAAAAATTGGGATTTCTGGAAATCACCCATATAACCTCTTTGAAAAATCGCGATTTTGATAAATTGTGGATGTTCTATGGCCGATTCTGGCTAAAGTATAATATGCACAAACGTGAATCTTGGCCAAAATATTACATATGCTATGTTTCAACTCAAATGTTAATAAAAATTGGGATTTCTGGAAATCACCCATATTACCTCTTTGAAAAATCGCGATTTTGATAAATTGTGGATATTCTATGGCCGATGCTGGCTAAAGTATAATATGCACAAACGTCAATATTGGCCACAATATTGACTATACTATGTTTTAATTCAAATGCTAATAAAAGGTGGGATTTCTGGAAATCACCCATATAACCTCTTTGAAAAATCGCGATTTTGATAAATTGTGGATATTCTATGGCCGATGCTGGCTAAAGTATAATATGCACAAACGTGAATATTGGCCACAATATTGACTATACTATGTTTTAATTCAAATGCTAATAAAAGGTGGGATTTCTGGAAATCACCCATATAACCTCTTTGAAAAATCGCGATTTTGATAAATTGTGGATGTTCTATGGCCGATTCTGGCTAAAGTATAATATGCACAAACGTGAATATTGGCCAAAATATTACATATGCTATGTTTCAACTCAAATGTTAATAAAAGGTGGGATTTCTGGAAATCACCCATACAACCTCTTTGAAAAATCGCGATTTTGATAAATTGTGGATGTTCTATGGCCGATTCTGGCTAAAGTATAATATGCACAAACGTGAATATTGGCCAGAATATTGACTATTCTATGTTTTAATTCAAATTCTAATAAAAGGTGGGATTTCTGGAAATCACCCATATAACCTCTTGAAAAATCGCAATTTTGATAAATTGTGGATGTTCTATGGCCGATTCTGGCTAAAGTATAATATGCACAAACGTGAATCTTGGCCAAAATATTGACTATACTATGTTTTAATTCAAATTGTAATAAAAGGTGGGATTTCTGGAAATCACCCATACAACCTCTTTGAAAAACCACAATTTTGATAAATTGTGGATGTTCTATGGCCGATTCTGGCCAATATAAATTTTTTTTAAGGTAAGTTTAGTAACGCACAATTTTGCACAATCATTGTTAACTGAAAAATATGTTTTATTACGTAAACGGTATATATGGGATTTCTGGTGTGATAATCACGTGGGAAATCCCACCCTGTTTCCTAAAGTAGGCTATGCACAAATTTTCTAATCACAGGCACAAAATTGCACAATCCCAATGGTGCGAATTATATATAGAAAACGTGGGTTTTCTAAAATGGGATTTCTGGCGTGATGTACGCCAATTTTTGCCAGTTGTGTTTTTTTTCCTTTCTTTTCCCGTTTAGAGTTTTAATGATTTCGAACAGACCGTAACAAACTGTTGTATTAGTTTTGTTTTTTTTGTCCAGTTATCATTTTTTTGGTTTAAATGTATTCCCTACTTAATTAATATTACAATTTTTAATTCGTTTTATTTATCACAATTTTGCAAATTTTAGTGGTGTATGTAGACTTTTGTGACTTACTGTAAAAACAAAATTAATTTGAATCTCTCGACAGTCCGCTTCTGAAAACAACATAAATAAATGATTTTTAATTTATGCATTCTTCGTCGGTTCCATTCGTAATATTTTCAATTTTTCGTTTAGGAATTTGTTGTTTTAGTTATGTGTGCGAGTATAAAAGAACATAATAAAGTATCCATTTAATTATATTATCTCGACCGTCCTATTAGTATAGACAGACAAATCATTTGTATATTCCTCCCCTATTGCAATAATGCACTATTTGCAAAATTTGCTTTACATGATTTGATATAAAAACGCACAGTTTGCGTTACCTAGTATAACGCGGTTAAAAGACTTAATTCTATAAATTGCATTGGTGTAAACTTTGAAAATGAAAAGAATTTTAAGTTTCAAATTAACAGTTAAATATTTGAATTTAGATTAATTTTCGGAATTGATACAGTACATATGTTATATTTGATATGTATTTCGGTTTAAAAACAAACGTCCAAACAAAATATTTTATCGAACCATTAATTTTTCACAAATACATTGCCGTAAAAGTCGCAATTGAAAGATGTACGCTACTCAATTTGCTGCACCAATCATAATAGCGACAAAAAATATTAAAATTATTAATAATATTATTATTAAAAATATTAATATTAAAATTAAATAATAATTAAAATTCAATTGGTGTACTTCAACAGGTGTTTTTATTTTAAATATATAGTTAAAAATACAGCAAGGTTCATTTCAATACAATTCAAGTGAATTGAATAAAATCAAGACAAAAATAATTTGTTTGGTTCACCGTACCGTAATGCTTACCACATTTACCGTAATGTAAACCACATTTTTTGATTTTGGTCCCGGAGCTAAAATATAAATTTTTTGAAGTTCCTACTCTCGGAATGAAGGTGCATTCTCTGTATCCAACGAGAAGGATCAAGTTCTGTCAATCTGTTGGCTAGAGATCTGCTACGATGCCATGTTGTCACTGGCAGTGTTAATTGCTAATTATTTGTAGGAGGTTGCGTCTCCAGGAAGTAAATATTGAATGTGAGATTGTGAAACAGAACTTCTATGCTTTTAAAAATGTTTCCCTCGAGTTCTTCATTATGCTTACAGTCTTGCTTTACTTAATCAAAGCAGTTGGCGTAAAATCTCCCTCGATGAGACGTAGATTTACAGATAAACTCGCGTGTTGTCATTTAAATATGCTTGAGATGTCTTCAAAGATAGATTTTACAGATAATACCGTTATCATTAATAATCATACAATTATAACATCATACTATCATACAACCATACCATATTATCATCGTACCATTATATCACAACACCATCATACTCACGGAGAAAAAAAATTACTAATTTATTTCCTATATACTTATAGGAATTTAATTATAGCATCCCGTACTATATTTTTCGTAAAACATAATATGTACCTACATAGCTGACTTTCCACTCTGCATAGGATGAAATGCAATATTGGAATCGCTACTATAATAAGAGCTAATTTATTATGCCATATAGGAATATTTCCTAAATGCATTTCTACAAATCCAATGTATTATAGGAATAATTCCTTTAAGATACAATTTCCTTTGTTTTATACGATTCTCTTTATTTTGAACGTAAAATAATTAAAAATAAATTGAATCCTCTCCTCGGGAAAGAGTGTGTGTGTCTAAAATAGGGACCACTACTATATAAAAAGCAATATTTACCACAAAATATAGCTGTTATAATTGCATTCGTATTCTCTGAAACATATTCATGTTATTTTCATTTCATGAATATAATTCGCTAAGTCAGTACGTTCTGTTGATACTTAAGGTTTCAGGCGAGAATTGCATTTTTGTAGTTTGGTCGTATGAAACCATAGAGAAATCGAGGAGGGTACTCACTTCTCTTTGAGAGTCGATACATTTGTATTGACTCTGGGGGGTAAAGTAAAGGTTGGGGGGTAATAAAAAATGATATTTCTACTTTTTCCAGTAGATATATTATGATGAAGTGATTGGCATATTTATGATTTGCCAAATCGAAATTACTACTACGCTGCATCAACACCATTAAACATTGCAATCGCTACAAAAATATGCTGGGGAAAATACCAATTTTATGGCAATAAATACTAACTTGAAATGCATATTTTCCTTTACTAAATAGGAAGCGCTTATTACTAAAATAGTAAATTTTACTATTTTTATGGTACATTTTACTATTTTAATGGTAACAATTTGTATTCGCATCTCTTTAAATTAACTATGTGTTATAGTAAAATACTTTCCTATATTAGTCCACAATCCTGTGGGCTCCTATAAATTATAGAAATGTCTCCTATAATTTTTTTTCCGTGCTATCATACCACCATTTCATAATACTGTTATATCATCGGCTCATCAAACCATTATACCGTCTTAGCGGCATACCATTATACCATTACAACACCATATCATCACACCGCCATACCATAATAATATTATATACCAGCTTACCTTCGAAACTATCATATCATATCATCACCCCAATTACAATCACCGAGGGCATCCAATTTTTGGGAAAAATATGATTCCGGAATTTTCAAATTTTAATGCTCTCGATTCCGGAATTCCGGAATTGATGTTTTTTAAATAATCTTTTATTAAAAATTAAAAATCAAAATTTTACAAGAAACAACCAATTTCTTTTATTTCATTTTTTAATAATTAATTGATTGAAATTATTTTTCCTTTTTTTCTGCTTTCTCATTAAACCTAACGCACCAAGGGTTGTGTCATTTAGGCAGGCCAGAGTTATAGTTGCGATATTTCCTGCTGCTAAATACGCTCTTTCAGGCTCGATGCTAATTGATGGTAAATTTTCATAAACATTGTGATGAATAAATAGGGAGGACACCTCAATCGTCACAAAATTGAAGTCCTTTTCGAAATGTAGGGAAAATCTTGTTGCATACGTCTAGTTTGCTAGTCACAATGCAAAAGCGTGTACCTACATACGTTTTTAATATTTTTAAGGAAGCATGAGAAACATGCAAATTTGCCACAGCAGAAACACTAAAATGAACTAACAACATTGAATAGTTTTTCACTTTTACACTTTTGCTGTCACAAATTTAATTCAAAAGACTAGTAAACACTAATTTTCTTAGAATTTTGTAGATACACTTTTGCGATATGTTTAGTTTTTTTCGTTTTTGAAGAACTAATAAAATCATACATATTGTGTTGAAATAACGTTCCCGCAATCAGCATTCTGGACCAAGGAGTATTGAATTGTTCAGTTCAATCATTGCCATCGGAGCTTGAATTGAACTCATCAAATTTATATCGGAATTGTAGCGATGAGAAGCTTTCTGAATTTATTTGTTTCAGTCCGAATTGGAAAGAAGACCTTTCCCATTAAATACATAGTTTTTAACCGGGCTATATACGGCGCTGCATTGTTATTACGTACAAAGTACCTTTTGGCGGTTTTGAAAACTAAGAAACAATATAACACACTTATTAAAACAGCTGTATTTTAGGAATGGATAAAATGCATTTTTTATAGACGTGCATTTATTATTTTGTAATCCCTCTTTTAACTGTCATATCCTAGTGAACGCAAAAGAAAAACACAGTAAAACTTTCAACCAATTTTGAACAGCTCTCTAAATTTAGCACTTTTTCTCAGTCCCTGGAATATTATCTATATCATTTGTTACAAAATAATTTGTTACAATTGAAGAACATTTATTTCTTAGGCATGAGTTTTAATTTTCAAATTATTGGACTGCTTCACGGAAAAAAAATTATAGGAGACATTTCTTTAATTTATAGTAGCCCATAGGATTGTGGCCTAATATAGAAAAGCATTTTACTATAACACATAGTTAATTTAAAGCGATGCGAATACAAATTTTTTACCATTAAAATAATAAAATGTACCATAAAAATAGTAAAATGTACTATTTTAGTAATAAGAGCTTCCTATTTAGTAAAGGAAAATATGCATTTCAAGTTAGTATTTATTGCCATAAAATTGGTATTTTCTCCTGCATATTTTTGTAGCGATTGCAATATTTAATGGTGTTGATTCGTTATAAGAAATATATTAGTAGTGATGACATTCACAGTATTTTCGATTTGGCAAATCATAAAAATGCCAATCACTTCATCATAATATATCTACTGGAAAAAGTAGAAATATCATTTGTCATTACCCCCCCCCCCCCCCCCACACCTTTACTGTACCCCAGAGTCAATACAAATGTATCGACTCTCAATAATGAGAAATGAGTACCCTCCTCGACTTCTCTACAGTCAAACTTGGATATAAAAAATCGGGTTATAACGAAAGCCTTGTTATAAGGAATTTATATAAAATCCCAAACTTCGATAAATACGTCGAACTTGGTTATAACGAACCTCAATGACTATAAATGTTGTTCGTTATAAGGAAGAAACGTTAGATCAAGAGATCAATTTACCTACATTTGTATGTATTGTACATATTTCTCGAAGCTTGGGGTTTTATATAAGTTCCTTATAACAAGACTTTCGTTATTACACGATTCTGGGGGTCTATTATGAAATTTTCGATAGCGTTTTTTTTTTCGATAAAATCGAAAATTACCTATTATGAAATTTTTCGACCAGTTTTTTTTTCGACCAAATCGAAAATTATACTATTATGAAATTTGACAGCGTATTTTTTAGATATAGACGGACATTATTCGACTGCTCTTGAGGTGACGAAAAGGTACGCCGCAGATACGAAAACGTTCAAATAATACATTTTTAACAATTTAAATAAAGTTATTTAATATTTTAAATAATAATTAAACTAAAATATTGATAATTTACTTATTGTAAATATCCTTAAATAATAAAACTCGATCGGTAGAATAGATTATATGTTCAACCAAAAATGTAAGTAATGTTAAAATTAATTGTTGGCAATCGATATTTTTTAATTTTGTACATTAATAATAAACTAATTCTTGAAATACACATTGCTTGTCCTGACAGGACATCAACAAACTCAAACCAATTTGAGATTCTCATCGAGTTTATGGAACAAAATGTGGGTATTGCAAAACAAATTTTAAACACTATACAGTTTCGAGAAACAACAAATGCATTATGGATTGGTGTGAAGGATAGATTAAATGCTGCTGGACCTCCAGAAAAATCTGTTGATGGGTGGAAAAAAGTAAGTGTTTAAGGTGGTAACAAAAAAATAAATAAATTGACATGGATTATTTTAAGGTTTGGAAAGATTTCAAATACAACACCAAAAGCAAACTAAGAGAAAACAAGAAAGCTATTTCCGGGACCGGTGGCGGGCCGTGCCGAATTAAGCGGTTAAGTGATTTTGAAGAACGAGTGATTGTTTTGCTTGATCTTAGAGCAGAAATAGAAGGAATAAAGGCGAAAAGTTTTGGATGCGGGATGCAGGCGAATAGGGAATTTGTTATACAACACCGTGCAGATACTGCTAGCAGCCAAAAAGAGAACATCCCTCCAACGACAGATCAAATACTGCAGAACAGCGAATTGGAATATGTGTTTGAAGAGGAGAATGAGCCAGAAGCAATAATTGAAGAAGAACCAACGACTTTCCAATAAAGTAATAATAACAATAGATCAAAAAGAAGGCAGAAGCAGACTAAAGAAACCACCAAAAGCCTTTTAAAAAAACAATTAGCATTACAAGAATCCTTTTATAAAATTATTCCTATACAAAAACAGGAAACGCAAAGAAAAGAAATAATTAAAACATTAAAGGACATAAGGGATTTGCAAAAACAAAAATGGAAAGACAAAAAGGTAATCTTACTTGATAAAATCAAGCAAAAAGCCAATTCGTTGGAGTTGAAAAAAAGGGAGTTAGATCTAAAAGAATTGAAAATGAGTGAAAAGAGATAATTTAAAACATATAAATATTTCTGCAAAGCTGAATTAAATATATATTATGGATTTAGTTTTTAAATTGGAATAAGTGATAAAAACTAAGAATAATTTTTTTATATTAATATGTATTTTTACTTTTACAAGACTGAAAGTCAACCAAATAAATGAAATAAAATGAAATCGCAACATAAAAAACCACTTGTTTGATAATTGAATCTAATATATTTGTGTATTTGACATTGATTAATTCATAGTGTTTTTTATACTATCCCTAATTCTTTTAGCTTCTTGCAGGAGATTTAAATTGTCATCTGTAGCACTTAGATTACCCACCCCATCATCCCTTACAATTAAGCTAGCGTCTAAGGGAACGTTGTACTGCACGCACAAATTATGCAGCATGCAACAAACATTCACAATTTTTGCTACTTTCTCGGGCTGATAATGTAGCTCTCGTGTATGGAATAAACTTCTCCAACGGCCCTTTAATACTCCAAACACGCGCTCGATTATCGAACGTGTTTTAGCATGAGCAGTATTATAGCGGGATTCATCCGAACCTTCCGTTGCTTTCCTATATGGAGTCATCAGCCACGGTTCCAATGAATAACCGGAATCACCTAAACATTCGATAATGTTAGTAATTCATAATTTAATTATTTTTTTTATAAATTACCTAGAATCCAAGACGATTGATCTTGCCTCCAATCATGCTTCATAATCTTACGGTTATCGCTCATCTTCCAAATGACGGAATCATGGGAACAACCCCCAAAACGGGGATCGACTGACGTTATTTTATTTTTGTAGTCACATGTCTTTAAAAAAATGGCACAAGTTATAATTACAAAATTTATTTATGTAAACATAAGTGATTTACAAATAAAGAAAGTTGGAATACTTACGATCATAACGTTTAAACTATATGAGCCTTTTCTATTAAAAAAATGATGCTCATTTTTATCTGGCCTGATTATATTAATGTGTGTGCCATCCACACAGCCGATGACCCCTGGAAATCCAGTTTGGTTGAAAAAATATTCCTTAGATCTAATTTTTTCCTCTTCTGATAATCGGAATATTATATGCTTGCTACACAAGTTACACTCAAGAATATTTTGCGTTTCTGACATAACTACAGACACCGTGGATTGCGCCATTCCAACCAAATAATCCTGTCCCACTTCTTGTTGGTAGGACCCTTCTGCCAAGAAACGTAATGTAGCTGCAAGTTTGAGGATTGGTAAAATAGCATCTTTGTTTTTTCTTTTTACAAAATAAGGCTCAACTTCACTGAAAATATCAGTAAATAGTTCTTTTGAAACCCGAAACAATCTGATGAATCTGAAAGCATTTAATTTTGTTAAAAATAAATTCAAATAGTAAAACGAGTGAAATTAGTACAATACCTTTTATTTGGCATATCAAGTACGTTGGAACAGTCTCGTAAGCGTTTCCTTTCAATAAACGCCGGCGTTACTTCAGCATCGGAATCTTCTTCACTGCTGTGTACAAAAAATCCCACACTTCCATCCATTTTCCAATCATATAAATTAATAGTTTTTTTTATATAATCAAAATTTAAATAATTTCAGAAAAAATTTTATTGGAGAACACGATAAATTCACACAAAGAAAAATAATGTTTTCACTTTGACGTTTTAAAAAAATGATGTCGCCATAATTATTTGTGACATTTACATTAATGTTATTTTCGATGTTATCGAATAATTCGTAATACCTATTTTCGACGTTATCGAACCGGTCGATATTATCGAAAAAAAAACGCTATCGAAAATTTCATAATAGACCCCCTGTATATCCAAGCTTATATGCAAATGTAGGTACAATGATCTCTTGATATAACGTTTCTTCCTTAAAACGAACAAAATGTTTAGTCTCTTGAGGTTCGTTATAACCAAGTTCGACTGTATGTTGTTGTTTGGTTTCATACGACCGGACCAAACTACAAAAATACAATTCTCGCCTGATACCTTAAGTATCAACAGAACGTACTGACTTAGCGAATTATATTCATGAAATGAAAATAACAAGTAATGGTCCCTATTTTAGACACACACAGTCTTTCCCGAGGAGAGGATTCAATTTATTTTTAATGATTTTACGTTCAAAATAAAGAGTATAAAACAAAGGAAATTGTATCTATAGGAGTTATTCCTTTAATACATTGGATTTGTAGAAATGCATTATAGGAAATATTCCTATATGGCATAATAAATTAGCCCTTATTATAGTAGCGATTCCAATATTGCATTTCATCCTATGCAGAGTGGAAAGTCACCTATGTACATAGTATGTTTTACGAAAAATATAGTACGGGATGCTATAATTAAATTCCTATAAATATATAGGAAATAAATTAGCAATTTTTTTTCTCCGTGTTTATTCCTCAAACTGACAACCTCCATAAAGTGACTAAAATTTCTGTGGCTCTTGAGTGGTCACTTTAGAGAAGTTATATAGTATAAATGTACTATAATTAGAAATAGAAATTCGATAATTACGGAATTAATGTTTTCAATTCCGGAATAATTGAAACTAAAATATGGGCCAGTATTACGGACAACCGGAAGTGGATACCCTACAATCACCATCATCATCCCCCATTACGTTCAACATTACCATCACCATTACCATCATCGTTAAAAAATAATGGAACACGTGTTGATTTTTTTTTACTTTGCAATGAATATGCACAAATCAGCAAAATCGGTGAAGTTTTAAAAATACCTTTTGTAAATGGCGCCCCACACAGGGGAGCAACATGTGAAAGGAGTAATAATTTTTAAAAACTAGCCCCCCTAATCACTAACTGCTAAAAAGCATTCGTACAAAATTTGGAAACAATCGCTCGAGTGGATCAAGAGCTTTTGTGGAACATACATACCCACATACCTATCTTCTTTATATAGAAGAAGAAGATAGACAGATAGATATTCAGAATGTATTCTTTTTATACTACATCGAAAAGTGGGATAAAAAAAAAATGTTATTTAAAGTTTTGTAATTATGTTCGACGCTTACAATTTAAATGATTAAATTGAATTGAATCGTACATATTATGGAAAATGAAATTATTAATTAGATATAATTAATTATTTAAGGCGTAAAATAATAAAATTTTCGAGAATATTTTTAGTTTCATTACACGATTATAATTTTAAATAGAGCTTGGCGGATACAAAAAATCCCAGGTTATATTTTTTAAGATATCAATTAAAATTAATATTACATTGTATGTTTTCACGTACAAATTATTTGTACCTTTAATCATTTATAATCAAATTATTAATTTAATAAATTTAATTTGTTTTCTAATTTTAAAAATAAAAACAAAATCGTTCTACAAAAAATGTGTTCCATTTATTACATTACTTACGGAATATTCCGAAGTCACGTGATCAATATTATATTCTTTATTTGGAAGGAATAAGAGGAAACACCCATTATGCGTGGGACATAAAGCCTAAGAACCAATCTAAGCGATCATATATGTGATGAGCAAGAGCAAATTTCATGTCATTCACTTTCTGAACATGCGGTTTTACGTTATCACGTAAAAAATCTATTTTATATACACCCAAATAAAATCATTTTTATTAATTCATACGCAAAATAAAATTTGGAAATTATTACGTGGTTGTGTTGTGAAGGAAATCTTTACGCGTTAGTAACTTTGGAATCCGACTACCTAGAGATAGAGCCATACCATGTTTTTCTTATGTTTGTCTGTGTTTGTTTCGTAAAAATCGGATAAGTACTTTTCGAATTACTATTTGTTAATGGACATCAACAGCGGGGAAATGAGGCATTTCTCTCACGATTAATTGCTTGAATTGAGTGCTTAAAATTCAAATAATACGAAAAACTATTTCTCGATTAATTTAGCTCGTTTCTTTTGGTTTCAACAAGCAAAATCAAAATATAAAATTTCAAGCAAAACTACAGTTGTTCAACTCGGAAAAAATTGTTGGTTTACTTGCAAGCATGCATTGGTTTTGTTCTTGAAATTTCGAAATTTTTTGGAATTTATTTCGTTTTGAATTTTTGCTAGTTTGTATTATGTTCTTGCCAAGATTGAATTAAAAATTTAGCGTTGAATTACTAAAGCTTGCTGGTAATGAAGGTAGGTAAAATACAAGTGTAACACAAATAAATCAATGCATGTGTTTATTTTGTAATATTTGCTAAATCGTCTCTGATGATTCCTTATGTTCGAGGTGGTACTGTAATCAAAAATTATATACAACATCAAATTGGTCAACTCATTGATAAATAAATATCCCTCGACTAAAGCGGTTGACCTCACGTGCATGAAAAGTGGGGTTTTATATTCAGAACTAATTATATAGTCGGTTATTAACAAAGAAATAACATTTCACTAAAATACATTGACTAACAATCGAAATTGAATACATTTCTTTTAAGCAAATCTATTTTTGATTTATGGTTTGCATTTATGGATTAAAATATCATTAGTGAGGCCCCACGATATTTGTTGAATACTGGCTTTGTTTTATTTAAGAAACACTATCCCTGCCCCAAACGGTACAGTGATTATGCTCAAATTCCATTGAAATTTGGTATCAGACTTAACCCACATATTTCATGATCAATGAATTAGTTGCTGGTTGCAGAACATCCAAATGACGCATCAAGATAGCGGGTTTGAAATAATTTTTCTATAAGATAGATCACCACTACTGTTTTGTAACCAGTGGATGATCTTCGCCACCAAACCAATTTTATATAGCATTTTGTAACAAGAAAAAAGTATATAGGAATTCGTAACTAGCCGGTTCGAAAACAGGCCCTCCAAACAGTACAATCCACTTCTCAGGTGTAGAAAATAGAATAAAGCAACCCTTTGAATAACTTGACTTTATTGGCTTGATTTTCACAAAAGAAAACAAAACTGATTTTAATAAAATAAAAAAAACTTCAATTCTTTATGCGTCTGCACGATACACAATTTTCTTAATAACTACTCACTCTCCTCAATTTCGTCAGTGGAGCTCGTGTTTGTTAACCCTTGCGATCCCGCATTTCGGCCGTCCTGGTTTCCTTCGTCTCCTGATGATGGATTATGCTGTTCGTGTTCCGGTGATTAGCGTGGTTTCATATTATCACAAATGGTTATGGTTTGCTTTGAGCCTTCAATCTATTCAATTTTTCAACAACATATCGATGACTTGACTTTTTCTGCAGGACTTTATACGGAGCAAAAAACTTATTCTCAATTTTTTGTCCGGGACCGAATTGTGTACGACGAACAGCAACGATATCGCCATCTTCATCGACTCGTGATTCTCGTCTCTTCTTGTTGTATGTTTTAATATTTTCTTGCTGAATTATTTTAATACTCTTCTCCGCCGCTTCACGTAATTCATTTCGTTCCTCCATAAACGATTCCAAGGCTCCTTCCTCTAGATCTTTTTAAGTTCGACGTCTTCTCGTAATTTCATATTTTCCCCAATCAACAACCTAAAATGGCTCATTTTTATGGCACGAGTTTCTGTCGTGTTCAAAAACTGTTGCACCTTCGGAACGTGCTTGTGTTCATGAGGATTGGTATAAGACTTCTGTTAAGCTGTCCGATTTGTCCGTTTCCTCGTGCTACTCCGGTCGTAATTTTGATGTGCTGAATTCTTTGTTCTTCACAAAACTCTTTGAAGTTGTTGGAAATAAAGGCTGACAGAATAATATCGAATCGTGGATACTATTCTTTCAGGATTGCCGAAAATAAAGGAATGCTTCTCCATACGATCAATTATTTCGTCTGACCCAGTCGATTTAGTTGGATATAGCCAACATAATTTATTAAAAGCATCCACCAGCCACCACGACAAACAGGTACTGATAGCACTTAGCAGTTGTCGCCATCGGTCCCGTTTGATCACGAAATAATCGACTTCCAATAATGACTTTACTTTCGAGGTTGAAAACTGGCCTCTTTCAAGGATTTTCTATAAGATTTCAGTTTCCAATCGTTTTTGTTAAAACCAAAACACCATTTCCCGAGACATTTCTATACAATATCTTATTTTTCAAAAAGTACTCACCATAGGGTGTTATGTTGGAAATGTTGATAATCGTTTTTAACTTTTTATCGTTTTCTTGGTTCTTTCGCAACAATGCTAAAACTCGTTGTTGACATCAATTACATTTACGAAATTTCTGCTGAGAACATCGACGTGTTCCATTTTCCTCACATCACGGTGTTGTACCTCATATTCGAATTCTTCTAAGAAGAATGCCCATCTACCAACTTTAGCAGACAAATCTTTTGTTTTTATTGTCATTGTAAACGGTTTACAATCGGTTACGGTTCGGAATTGAATGCCTTGAAGATGCACTCGGAATTTCTTCAGTGCTTTGATAATACCGAGAATTTCGAGCTCGTAACTGCATAACTTTTCTTCAGTGCAATCCGACTGTCATTTTCGATAAACATTCGGAAATATCCTGTTAATCCGAGAAGTTGTTGGATATTCTTCAATGATGAGGATACCGGAAAGTGCTGTACAGGATTGATCTTATAATCCCCGGGCTGAATTTTTCCCTCACAAATGACATGTCCTAAATACTGGATATTCTTCCGAATGAATTGATATTTAGCTCAGTTAATCTGTAAACCATACTCCGACGCAACTGTCAAAACTATCTTCAAATTTTTTACTGCTTCTCGTTTGCCTCTCGCCAATTCAACTAAATCGTCCATATAAATTAAAATCATCTTCTGCTGAATAAGTGTCCTGAAGACATCATTAACAAACCGCTGGAGAATTGCACATGTCAAATGGTGTTTCTAAGAACTCGTACTGACCGTCTGGTATAACGAAAAATGTAAATTTTCGACTGTTGGTGTGAACAGGGACGTGGAAAAAATCATTCTTGAGGTCCAGAATACTGAAAACTCTGGCGTCCTGTAGTCGATCCAACTGATCGTAATAGAATCTGTCTGTAATTATATTTTCGGTTAGTTTTCTGTAGTCAACACATAATCGATGTTGACCGTTTCTCTTTCGGGCTAGGACCACTGGACTCGCGTAGTCGGATACACTCTTTTGAATAATACCGTTTGCTAACCATTCGCTGACAACATCTTTACAACTTGTGCTCCTTGTAGTATGATGGAACACAGGCTGTTCATCTTTGAGAACAATTATGGTTGATACTGCGTTATCATTTCCTCAATTTGCTTGTGGACTTTACGATCTTTTATGTAGCTAAGATCGACAGTTTTAAAATATCTGCTACTTCACCTGAAGTTGAATCTGTTAATTTCTTTCGATTTGTACTCCGGAGTCACTGATTCTCAAATCGGTTTGTTGGAGCAGCTCATTTCTAATAATCATTTTCTGTGTACGTGCCGATTCGAAAATGACGAGCAATTTCGTGTTATAGAACTGATTATCAATTTTGCCGTCCACAATGAACGATCCAAAAGGTTTTTCTCTGGAATTACCAAATCCGATCAGCTCAGAGTGGTCCTCTGTCAGAATGATTCCACCCAACTTGAAGTAGTCGTCAGCTCTGATTAAATTTACGCTGCTTCCGGTCACAATCAAAGCATCAAATTCAACGTTTTGAATTGAAACGGGTTTCAGGTTTGGATTAGCTCTTAAATCACAGACGTTTACTTCCTTCTTTGGTGGACTAGGGCAAACTGAAGCGTTATGCCCAAATTGTTTACACTTGAAGCATTTAGGTGTTGTCGATGTGCATTTCGCAGTTTGAGGATCTTTACTTCCACAATTTAGGCATCGTGACGACTGGCCTGATTGAGACTGCTGGACTGAATTATAACTTCGAATTTTTGTTTTTAATTCACAAAGAGTAGTGGCACCTAATAATATGACGTTCACCAATGCCTTCGATTACGTAATAAATTATTGATAACTCGTTGAGACTGACTTATCATCGCATAAACATACTGAAGATAAGTCTCATTCATCTTCTTCTTTCGTTTATGCAACTATGTTCAATAATACCAGCCACGCAACCTTCAATCTTGAATTCTTCAATAAAATATTCTGACATTATAAATTCACAATCGTCATATGTTCGGATTTCACCTTCTGACATTACAAATTCACGATTTGACGTCGCAACAGTCGCTTAGCATACACAAACTTCTGAACTGGCCTCATTTTGGTCATCAAAATCGCTAAGCTAACGCGTGACAATTTCATTTCTCTCAAAACTGAAAGTTGACATTGATTCTTCAACGTCACGAAAAACAATTTTCGAATCATGGGCTTTCATTTGACACTTCTTGAATTTATCTCGCGACTCTTGCACTCCTCAACTCCCGGCTGAACACCAAAATACTGGAATTCGTAACTATCCGGTTCGATTGATCCCTCCAAACAGTACAATCTACTTCTCAGGTTTAGAAAATAGAATAAAGCAAACCTTTGAATAATTTGGCTTTATTGATTTGATTTTTATAAAGAAAAAAGAAAACAAAACTGATTTTAATAAAATAAAAGAAACTTCGATTCTTTATGCGTCTGCACGATACGCCATTTTCTTAAAACCTACTCACTCTCCTCAATTTCGTCAGTGGAGCTCGTGTTTGTTAACCCTTGCGATCCTGCATGTATAACATAAGTCGATCCTTCATAACTGTTCTGGTTGCTCTAAATCGAAATTTCTGTCTTTTTTAACATTTTCAGTCTTCTTTGTTCTGCTTTAAGAGTTATTGTTGAAGTAACTTTTCCAATTTACGTATCGGTAATTCGGTAGGTATAAAGAATTAGGTTAGTAGAAATGGGCTGGTTGGTTTTCACAATTAGTTAGTAAACAGACCAAAACACCAACGATCATTCCAGAAAACATCTAAATTCAAAATAAATAGAAGCAGGGAAGAGTCCCTGAACGGATTTTCTATTGGAGAAATAAGGAACAATTTTACACTGCACTGCACTGCAGTGTCCGGTATTCGTTAATAACTGCTATTTAGTTAAGCAATACCAATAATATTATTAACTTCGGTTGCTGAATGAGGTCATCATTGATTGTGAAACTAACTGGATGAATAATATTTGTTATGTTATGTTCAATAATAATAGACCAACTAAAAAGATTGAATAAACAAAATTTTTTTGGCTTGAGATAGGCAAAACATTATCCGGATTAGGAAAATAAATAAAAATATCCTAATATTAATAAATGTACGAAAACTTGACTGATGGTTAAATATAGTTCTTCCGACTTACCCCCAAAAATCCATAAAAAATACAGAAGAAAAATTATGTGATTTCTGATGAATCTAATTAGTAAATACAGAGAACAAAAAAATTTTCCAATTCACTAGCCATACTTATTTATATCATTTATTCATTCGAACGGTTATTGATGAGATTGGTTAGGATCATTAAATCCACAAAAAGAAAAAAAATATCACCCTCTAGTATTGTTTCGTAAGTAAATAAAGCTAAGAAATAACACAAAATAAACAAAAAAAAAAATTGAAAATGACAAAACAAAGAAACTCAGTGGTCACGGTCAATCTATTATCAAATTTTCATTTCATTTAATTTATTTTCGACTATGTGTTTTCTCTCTTCGGGATAACTATAACCTCATCATTATTATCGTTATTGCTATTATTATTATTATTATATTTATCATCATCATCATCACCATTATCTTCATCTATATACTAAATTCGTATGCTGGTTATGTACAGCAAATCCTTGGAAGGAAAATTTACAAATCTTCTTGGGATATTTTCTAGTTTGGCTTGTGATTAGTTTTGAATCGATTTTCATTTTCCAAATATATTTTATGTTTTCTCATCAAAAAAAAATTTTGTTTTTGTTTTCTTAAAAAATAAAATTTTCAGTTATCATTATTAGAAGTAAAAAAAGAAACTAGAAAAACAAAAGTTTTACTGATTCTCCAAATATGAATAAAATAAAGAAAAGCACAATTTACTGCAAAAAAAAAAAAAAATTCTTCGTTTTGTTGATTTGCGAAACGGGAACAAAAAATTTTATTTGGTGCTGGTTACGTTTTTTTCTAAGTTCATTTTTCCATACTATTCACAGTGTTTCGCCTTTTTCTGTCGACTCATCAGGAAGCAATCTAAAAATATATTATGTGTAGAAGAGCAAAAGACGAAAAAACGAAATATTCGAAATTCATCGAATGAAGAAATTTATGATTGACCATTTCTGTCTAATGAAAAAGCATTAAGCTGAGACGATAGAATTTAATGCATTCAATTCTTTAGAATGATGATGATACCCATCTGTATATTAACAATGAATATAATTTACATTATTCTAATTTTTTTTTTTTTTTTGACTCTACATTACAATTCTTTGGGTAATTTGCTATTTTAGAAACTATAATTTTGACCGGTGGTACACTTTATGGAATCCACATTATCGATGGTCCTTTTCAGCTTAATGCTTATCTTACCTTAATGTTATTCCATATTTTAAAATTTTGAAAGTTAGTTTAATCAAATTGAAATCTGTCAAAATTTACCACATTAAAAAACAACAAATTAAAAGGTTTTCAAACCAGAATTCAATGGCTTCATCAGTTTGTACTTTGTAGAAGCTTAATAATATTCAACCGGTTTAAAAAAGCTGCTAAAATCTTATTATCCAACTACTTAGTTCTGTGACTATTGACAATTAAAGTATTAAGTAAAGTTTTGCTAAAGATATTACACTTACATAATGGTGATATCGTGCGCGTATAATCAGCTATAATCAGAATTTGACCATTTGATATTTTTTTAGCCGCTATTTTTTAGCTGAGTAGAACTAGGTCAAGAATAACGGCTTTTAAGGATGAATGTACCTTAACTAAACCTTAAACCAAAAAGTAAAGGATTTTAAAGATAATTGTACATTTGTTGAGACATCACACAAAAACCTTACAGGCCCTACTCTTGGCAGAGTCCGGGTTTTTATTTAAAAAATAAAAAATTATTGAAAAAACAAAACTAATATGCCTCGAGCAGAATCGAACCTCAAACCTTAGTCGCTCTACTACTAACCCACATCCCACGCAACAAACTTGATTTAATTTTCATTGTTATATTGCTTCAGTCATATCATGCTTTGTACTTATTATGTGCATTTTATGATAAGGGGGTTTTATATGTTACTACATGTCGTAAGATAAAGTACGATGCCAAACTAACGGTAAATTTTGAATTGATTTCATTGATTTCAACTAATAATTTAATGACATAAAGTAACTTAAATATTATTTATTATATTTTATAATATGATGATGGCACCACAGGATCATTTTTGATTATTTCTGATGGAATATCATATATAGTTGATACAATCTTCCCATATTGATTTTCTGGTTTTGAAACCTGATAATTAATAGGTTTGAGTATCTTCGGTTGAGGTTTAACAAATGTGTTTTTGGGTACCAAATTTGTGCTTTCATCCATGGAAGTTGGAGGTGTATTCCCATGTTGATTTTCCACTTTCGAAATCTGATATTTAAAACGTTTGAGTATGTTCGGTTGAGGCTTGGTAACAAATGTGTTTGTGTTGGTAATAAATTTGTGAAGGTAACGGGGTTTGAAGCTATAGAATTGATAATCGGTAGTATAAAGCTTTCATGAATGGAAGTTGGGGACGGAGTATTTGGTATCGGAAAACTTTTATGCCTGTTCATTGTTGCAAATGCTTTATATGACCATTCATGAAGGTTACGTAATTGTCCTTGATAAAGAACCTCCACTATAATCTTATTAGCGAAAAGTTGCTGGCGTAGCTCTAATTTTCGAAACATCATTTCCCAGGTGGTGCTATATTTGTTGGCTTTACCTAGTTTTTCTCGAATACCCTAAGTGTTGCACTGCTTTGAGGAGAAGTTCATTCCTTTGCGCTTGAATTATTATTTTTTTTTTGAAAGCGATGTGCCTACAACGGCTGGCTATAAAAAATTACAAAAAGTTGTTATAGTTTTAATTGCCAAAAAATGAGAAAGAGTGGAAAATATAGCAGAAGACTTTTATGAGATGTGGATTTTCGAAATTGCAATGGACGCTAGTTAACGCCAAATATGAAATGGTAGAGTTTCTGACGGTTGGGTTTATTCAGGGACAAAATTTTGTTATATGTACGACCAAGGTCAGCTTAGGATGCTTATGCCAATTAAAGCTGCTGGTGTAATGAGATGAGTAATCACTCCGTAATGAAATGCGTTAACCCCCATCTCATTATAGAAATTGTCTCATGCTCAGCTCACTGCAACGATCTTTCTGCTAGCTGCAATGGGAGGGTTTGGTCGGAGATGATTGTGAGTGATGCAATGAGACCTTGATACGCTGCTCTATAGGAATTTTTGGAATTGGGACAGTGGTTCACCCTGAGGTGAACAAATAGAAAAAAGGGAAATAATAAACAAAAATTATCATTTGGCGGACTATACCACGACTGGCGAAAAACAAAACATTTGCTTGGGTTTGATCACCCGTTCCCGAAGCGACAGACATTTAAACCATTTAGACAGTCATTATGTGACCTGCTAAACTGAAGTACTGAAAATCATTCCCCATGAATATAAATGGAATGTGCGGAAAAAAACCATTTGAAATATATAAAAAGAACACTTTCTTCACTTACCTGCTACTTGTTGACCCCTATTTATATTCCGTCCTTGTGAAAGATAGTGTTACTGGGGTCTGATGAGCTGATTTTGTTCTTTCGTCCCGCCGCTCAGTGGTAATAGGTTCGTTCTCGCTCGACCACCGGTAACATAAAACCTGGTAACCGGACTTTCATTTGGTTTCACCCCGCCTTAATCCCGCTCGCTTAGCACGCACTCATCTTATTTGGAAAGTGGGTAACTTTTCCAGTTAGGCCTATCGTTTATACCTTATTTACCCGTCTAGCATCTCAACATAATCGAATTTTACCATTCGGCTTCTGAACTAATGTCACGGGTGAACTCCATGAACTTTTCGACTCCTCGATAACCCCCAAATTCCACATCCGATCTAATTCTGCATACAGAGCCTCCTGCTTTATTGGAGATATGGGATAATATCTCTGCTTAATTGGTGTAGCTCCTTGAACATCAATAGTATGAGATACTAAAGTCGTCTTACCTAGACCTTGTTTATTGAACGACGGAATTTTGTTTATAGCCTTATCGAGCTGAATTTGTTCTTCAGGAAGAAGTTTATGAAATTTCTCCACATCACTAGCGTCCGTATTTATTTCAGAAATTACCTCTGGTACGATACCGAACAATCTCCAAAAATTAATTCCCAAATATAATGACTGCGTTAACCCAGGTATCAAATAAATTTGCATGATTTTTTCAATACCTTGAAAACAAACCTTAGCATATATATATTCGACAACACGTTCTGAATGGCCTCCTGCCGTCTTAATATGAGATGAAATATAAGAAACATTACATTTAGCGTTAGTGAAAACTGCTTCACAGCCACGACCCAAGGCAGTTATGGTTGCCCCACTATCTAATTATCCTTTATATGGTATGCCATTAATACTTATATCAGCATACGTTCGACAATCCATATCGTTTGAAAATACGGATTCGGCGATTTCCTATTTCAAATAGTTCCGTTTGTCCCAATAATTACGCACCCGCAATTTAGCCGATTTAGAAGGCTTTTTGCCTTTAGAAATAACAGACGAATTTTCACAAAGAAATTTTGAATTAGAATTTATAGGATTTGGAGATTCTCCGCCTTGATCGAAATGACAAGTTAATGTCGATTTTGTTGGATATGGTTTTTGGTTATTGCTGGACGTGGTTGTTGTAGCTGCTGAGGAGTCTTTGAAGTATTCAGGGCAACTTCCTGATACTTCATCACGCCATTTCCCGAACTACGACAATTTAAACAATGCGATTTATAGGTGCCATCTTCACCACAACCATGACAAAATAGTCTTTGGGGCTTAGAACATCTTGTAAAAGTGTGACCTATGTCCCGACAGTTCCAACAAATATAATAATTTGGTTGATTGGTATTTTGATCCAATGCGTTAATTTGGTTGGGATAATTTTCGTTCTGAAACTGGCCAGAGTTAAATTCGAAAGGAGGTTGAAAATTTTGAAATCCCGAACTGGTCGCCGAAAAATTGTGGCTGGAATTTGATTAGCTTGACTCTCATTCGAACTTGAAAATTCATTAATTTGCTGAGAAGTCTTACGGAATGTATTGGTAACGTGATTATTCCGTTTCCACATATCTTCCAATGCGACACATCTTCTAACCAGTGTACTGATTGAATCGATATCCTGGTCAGCAAGATGATTCTGCAAACCAGGATTCATATTATTACGGAGGATTCTCAGTATTTCAGAGTCCGATATATAATTACGTAAACGAAGGGTCAAACCTAAAATTTCATTATAAAATTCTATAAAGGTTTCACTCAATTTTTGTTTTCGCACCAGTACCAATTTGAAGCGGGCCCCTTTAAAATAACCCCAATCTGATCTGTCAAATCCTTTTCTGAAACGTGATAGGTACGTGCAAAATGCTCAACTCTAAACAGAAACCTCTCTACGGGTATACCATCAGCTCGCCCATCAAAATCAATCTTCCACGTTGACAGGTAAATTTTCCTATCCCCCTGGGCAAAAGTGGTAGTTGGTTGAGATGAGAATAACGGTAGCGGATGACGTGAAAACATAGTTTGGTCATTAACATTTTGCATATTTGATGGTGCTAAGTTCTGGCCTACTTGTGGGACCGCAATATTTTGGCGATTCTGGTGGATATTTAAAGCCGATTCGATGATACTTTCATTTGGATCGTATCGTTGATGATCGATATTTAGATTATGAAATTGTTCGAGATTTGGCACTGGACTTTCCAGACCACGATCATGAACACCCGGAATATTATTCGACTTATTCCCTTTATTTGGTGTAGATACAACCGTTCCCCTAGAAGACACGGATTCGATATCCGATGCACCCTCATCTGACGACGATATTTCCTCGACTTCAATTACGAGCTTTTGTTTCATAACAGTAATAGATTCATTTAAACAGTCGTGGTTATTTAAGGAATCTTTAATGGAAGTCTGTAAAGTTTTGCCTTTATCTAAGGCTTTTAGACAGTCAACTTTATGACGCTTCGTTGATTTAGACAAACGTTCTAATCTTTTTATTACATGCCCTAACCTTGACAAAGTAGTGTAAAACTTATCATTATCCAATTCTTTCTCATCACACTTTACAAACCAATTAAAGTGATCTTGGATTTTAATTAAACATTTTTGTATTTCCCGAACAGGTTTTTTAGATGCCGGCTTATGAGTTTTAAATGGTTGAAGGACTGGATTTTTAGCTTCTTCCTCGAAAAATATTTTTAGCCGATCAAACTTTTCTGAAGGGCTCCCTTCAATATTTCTAACCATACACTCTACTAGGAATTCGTCTGGTTCCAAATGGTTAATATTTATATCGTCCATATTATTAATTTAGGTAATTATTTACACGAAACCGAAGATATATGTTTATAGAACACAATAAACTAAGAGAATAGTTATTTAATATACTTCACACCTTTAAAAATACTATTCGTTAACTGAAACTAATAACAATACAACTCCTAAAATTGATATACCAATGATAATTACAATATTTACAAAAATTAAAGTAAGCTGAATTTTCTTACTTGCGAGACACAACAGAAGTTATTGCGACTCCCTACCTTACTTAAATAACTTGACTAAACGGAAACGGAATCGATTATGTTCCTTCTTTTTTTTCTTTTTTTTTTATATGTATTTAAATCAGTTGGGGTGAAATCAAATGTCGCTCCGACTGCCAGGCTTCAATCAGAATCTAAATTATGTGTAATGACAAAATGTTTTGTGACAGATGAAACTCTAAATAAAAACGTGAATAAAATTTTCAGTATCATTTTACATCAACTCTACTGAGGGCATGAAACTTAACTTTATTCGTATTGAAATTCTCATTGAAATGAACGTAGCGTTTCAGGAGTCGTGAAATCCTATGAATCGATTCAAATATGAAGATAAGATCGCTTCTGAAATCTTAAGTTCAAGACGAGAAAACCAATTTATGGATCAACCTTCAATCTTTAAAAATAACAAAAATCTCAACAAATCAAGTTCAACCAATTTATCATTCCAAACGGAAGTAAAAGAAAAACAAGAAATGGACGTGTAATTTTGAAAGAAGACTAATCAAATTTAGAAAAAAATAAGGTCCGACAAATTCAAAATCTAACACTGTTTTGACATGACACGAACCGTCACCACTATCGGCAATCATGGGTCATAACTGCAAACTCAACTCTCGGAATTCCGAAAAGAAATGCTTTCTACCCATAACAAATCCGAAAATGCTGACGCCTCGTGACCGATCAAAATTTCGTATCCGATAATTAAAAATGAATTACTTATTGTACATTAAACCGTTTGGGCGCCATTATGTTACTGGGGTCTGATGAGCTGATTTTGTTCTTTCGTCCCGCCGCTCAGTGGTAATGGGTTCGTTCTCGCTCGACCACCGGTAACATAAAACCTGGTAACCGGACTTTCATTTGGTTTCACCCCGCCTTAATCCCGCTCGCTTAGCACGCACTCATCTTATTTGGAAAGTGTGTAACTTTTCCAGTTAGGCCTATCGTTTATACCTCATTTACCCGTCTAGCATCTAAACATAATCGAATTTTACCATTCGGCTTCTGAACTAATGTCACGGGTGAACTCCATGAACTTTTCGACTCCTCGATAACCCCCAAATTCCACATCCAATCTAATTCTGCATACAGAGCCTCCTGCTTTATTGGAGATATGGGATAATATCTCTGCTTAATTGGTGTAGCTCCTTGAACATCAATAGTATGAGATACTAAAGTCGTCTTACCTAGACCTTGTTTATTGAACGACGGAATTTTGTTTATAGCCTTATCGAGCTGAATTTGTTCTTCAGGAAGAAGTTTATGAAATTTCTCCACATCACTAGCGTCCGTATTTATTTCAGAAATTACCTCTGGTACGATACCGAACAATCTCCAAAAATTAATTCCCAAATATAATGACTGCGTTAACCCAGGTATCAAATAAATTTGCATGATTTTTTCAATACCTTGAAAACAAACCTTAGCATATATATATTCGACAACACGTTCTGAATGGCCTCCTGCCGTCTTAATATGAGATGAAATATAAGAAACATTACATTTAGCGTTAGTGAAAACTGCTTCACAGCCACGACCCAAGGCAGTTATGGTTGCCCCACTATCTAATTATCCTTTATATGGTATGCCATTAATACTTATATCAGCATACGTTCGACAATCCATATCGTTTGAAAATACGGATTCGGCGATTTCCTATTTCAAATAGTTCCGTTTGTCCCATTAATTACGCACCCGCAATTTAGCCGATTTAGAAGGCTTTTTGCCTTTAGAAATAACAGACGAATTTTCACAAAGAAATTTTGAATTAGAATTTATAGGATTTGGAGATTCTCCGCCTTGATCGAAATGACAAGTTAATGTCGATTTTGTTGGATATGGTTTTTGGTTATTGCTGGACGTGGTTGTTGTAGCTGCTGAGGAGTCCTTGAAGTATTCAGGGCAACTTCCTGATACTTCATCACGCCATTTCCCGAACTACGACACTTTAAACAATGCGATTTATAGGTGCCATCTTCACCACAACCATGACAAAATAGTCTTTGGGGCTTAGAACATCTTGTAAAAGTGTGACCTATGTCCCGACAGTTCCAACAAATATAATAATTTGGTTGATTGGTATTTTGATCCAATGCGTTAATTTGGTTGGGATAATTTTCGTTCTGAAACTGGCCAGAGTTAAATTCGAAAGGAGGTTGAAAATTTTGAAATCCCGAACTGGTCGCCGAAAAATTGTGGCTGGAATTTGATTAGCTTGACTCTCATTCGAACTTGAAAATTCATTAATTTGCTGAGAAGTCTTACGGAATGTATTGGTAACGTGATTATTCCGTTTCCACATATCTTCCAATGCGACACATCTTCTAACCAGTGTACTGATTGAATCGATATCCTGGTCAGCAAGATGATTCTGCAAACCAGGATTCATATTATTACGGAGGATTCTCAGTATTTCAGAGTCCGATATATAATTACGTAAACGAAGGGTCAAACCTAAAATTTCATTATAAAATTCTATAAAGGTTTCACTCAATTTTTGTTTTCGCACCAGTACCAATTTGAAGCGGGCCCCTTTAAAATAACCCCAATCTGATCTGTCAAATCCTTTTCTGAAACGTGATAGGTACGTGCAAAATGCTCAACTCTAAACAGAAACCTCTCTACGGGTATACCATCAGCTCGCCCATCAAAATCAATCTTCCACGTTGACAGGTAAATTTTCCTATCCCCCTGGGCAAAAGTGGTAGTTGGTTGAGATGAGAATAACGGTAGCGGATGACGTGAAAACATAGTTTGGTCATTAACATTTTGCATATTTGATGGTGCTAAGTTCTGGCCTACTTGTGGGACCGCAATATTTTGGCGATTCTGGTGGATATTTAAAGCCGATTCGATGATACTTTCATTTGGATCGTATCGTTGATGATCGATATTTAGATTATGAAATTGTTCGAGATTTGGCACTGGACTTTCCAGACCACGATCATGAACACCCGGAATATTATTCGACTTATTCCCTTTATTTGGTGTAGATACAACCGTTCCCCTAGAAGACACGGATTCGATATCCGATGCACCCTCATCTGACGACGATATTTCCTCGACTTCAATTACGAGCTTTTGTTTCATAACAGTAATAGATTCATTTAAACAGTCGTGGTTATTTAAGGAATCTTTAATGGAAGTCTGTAAAGTTTTGCCTTTATCTAAGGCTTTTAGACAGTCAACTTTATGACGCTTCGTTGATTTAGACAAACGTTCTAATCTTTTTATTACATGCCCTAACCTTGACAAAGTAGTGTAAAACTTATCATTATCCAATTCTTTCTCATCACACTTTACAAACCAATTAAAGTGATCTTGGATTTTAATTAAACATTTTTGTATTTCCCGAACAGGTTTTTTAGATGCCGGCTTATGAGTTTTAAATGGTTGAAGGACTGGATTTTTAGCTTCTTCCTCGAAAAATATTTTTAGCCGATCAAACTTTTCTGAAGGGCTCCCTTCAATATTTCTAACCATACACTCTACTAGGAATTCGTCTGGTTCCAAATGGTTAATATTTATATCGTCCATATTATTAATTTAGGTAATTATTTACACGAAACCGAAGATATATGTTTATAGAACACAATAAACTAAGAGAATAGTTATTTAATATACTTCACACCTTTAAAAATACTATTCGTTAACTGAAACTAATAACAATACAACTCCTAAAATTGATATACCAATGATAATTACAATATTTACAAAAATTAAAGTAAGCTGAATTTTCTTACTTGCGAGACACAACAGAAGTTATTGCGACTCCCTACCTTACTTAAATAACTTGACTAAACGGAAACGGAATCGATTATGTTCCTTCTTTTTTTTCTTTTTTTTTTATATGTATTTAAATCAGTTGGGGTGAAATCAAATGTCGCTCCGACTGCCAGGCTTCAATCAGAATCTAAATTATGTGTAATGACAAAATGTTTTGTGACAGATGAAACTCTAAATAAAAACGTGAATAAAATTTTCAGTATCATTTTACATCAACTCTACTGAGGGCATGAAACTTAACTTTATTCGTATTGAAATTCTCATTGAAATGAACGTAGCGTTTCAGGAGTCGTGAAATCCTATGAATCGATTCAAATATGAAGATAAGATCGCTTCTGAAATCTTAAGTTCAAGACGAGAAAACCAATTTATGGATCAACCTTCAATCTTTAAAAATAACAAAAATCTCAACAAATCAAGTTCAACCAATTTATCATTCCAAACGGAAGTAAAAGAAAAACAAGAAATGGACGTGTAATTTTGAAAGAAGACTAATCAAATTTAGAAAAAAATAAGGTCCGACAAATTCAAAATCTAACACTGTTTTGACATGACACGAACCGTCACCACTATCGGCAATCATGGGTCATAACTGCAAACTCAACTCTCGGAATTCCGAAAAGAAATGCTTTCTACCCATAACAAATCCGAAAATGCTGACGCCTCGTGACCGATCAAAATTTCGTATCCGATAATTAAAAATGAATTACTTATTGTACATTAAACCGTTTGGGCGCCATTATGTTACTGGGGTCTGATGAGCTGATTTTGTTCTTTCGTCCCGCCGCTCAGTGGTAATGGGTTCGTTCTCGCTCGACCACCGGTAACATAAAACCTGGTAACCGGACTTTCATTTGGTTTCACCCCGCCTTAATCCCGCTAGCTTAGCACGCACTCATCTCATTTGGAAAGTGTGTAACTTTTCCAGTTAGGCCTATCGTTCCGGATATATGGTCCTTCGCAAGCTCCACAAAAAAAAAATACCTATAAATAAATATATGTCCGAAAAAAAAAGACTGTGAATTTTCTGGTATGACCAAATTTACCACGGTTAAATTTTTATTTTTATTTTTTTTTTTTTGCAAACAGTTTTATAAGTATAAGTTTTTTTTTTTTCTCGGAAATTTGGTGGTACGTGGAAATTCACTAAATACCACGTTATAATCACCCCCAACCAACACACGAACAAACCCGCGATCCCCACGCGTAAACTATACTTATATTATTTGTCTCTGACAATATTTACAGGGATTCTTTTTTTTATGTTGGTGGTTCACTGCTAGGAGCATATATTCCAGATATAAATGGGCCCCGACACACGGATGATTGATTATTCACAATAACCAAAAAAAATTCCGAAACAAATCTATCGTGTATCCTGTCACGATGCAAAAATTTTTTTTTTTTCACTTTTTTATTTCCTTCTAGCCTACCAAACCCTTTTAATTTTTCTTCCCGGTCTACTTTTCCTAAATATAATTTTGCTATCAAACACTGTGGAACGACGTCCCTTTGACGACACCGTTACAATAGTTGATGTCGCACAAATGCAAATTAATTTATCGTGGAGAAAATAAAAACGTGTTTTTTTTTTATATATACAAATTATAATTTTTATTTATTGAAAACTTCACTTAATTATACCAGTTTTATTCACAAAATAAATTTCCCTGTTTTTTTTTTTTAATTTTTTCTAAACTGTTTAGAGGGATAGTTTAATATTTTTTTTCAAAACTACATATAAACAATCTTTTTTTGTTGTATTTCACAAATTTTTCAAATTTCATTAATAATTAAATTTATTTTCTTATTTATTCACTTATTTCTTTAGAATTTTATCTTAAAAATACATCTAAACAGTTTTAATCTCAGAAAAAAAAACTCTTAACTTATGATCTGATTCATTGTCAAACAAAAACTCTAAATTATTTCGGGAGGTAATTTAATATATTTTTTTTTTATAACAATATATACAACTTTTTCGTTTTGCCCCACAAATTTTTCAAATTCAATTCAAATTTAATTTATTTTCTTTATTTAGAACTTTATTTTAAAACACATGTAAACAGTTTTGGTTTCACAAAAAAAAACTTTTTTTTATGATTTGACTTATCATTAAATAAGAAAAATAAAACATAAAAAACACTAAAACTTCTAATTGACACACAACATAAAATATTATTGAAAAGTCGGAAGGCAAATTATTCACACTTTTAATTATTGAAGAACAAACGATTTTTACATACATAAAAATAAAAAAAAACCGTTGGATTTGCTCCGCGATGAGCTAAAATCCCAATCCTTCAACTTATTCTTTCAAAATTTAAAACTTGACTCCCGTTTTTGAATTTTTTCTTCAAAAGAAAACAAAACAATCAATTTTTTATCAAATTGATAAAAAAAAAAATTGAAAATTGAGAAATCAAGTTCATACACTTGATTTTGAAAACAAACAATAAATGCAAAACTGCATAATAAAAAAAAATTATATTACACGAATGTCCCAAGCCCAACTAAAATGATTTGTAGTTATTGGAAAACGTGTATGAATGGGCACACGTATCACATCGTCTTACCAAACAGAAATTTGGAAATTGTTTTTTGTTGTAAGACGAGTATTTGGGATTTGCGTTGTTTGGCATGTGCATATTGCAAATAATAACAGAAATAGTATTTATATTGACATATGCACGAAGGGAAATGACCTGATTGTAATTAATAATCCGGCCAAGGGTATGGCGAGAAAATAGCCATCCGTTACACTGATTTTAACAAAGAATTACCGTATGTTTATGTCACTGATGACGCGTTGTCATTGTCTGAAAATTGTATGAAGCCAAATAAACTGTAGTATTATAAAGAAAATAAAATATCTTCTATTTTATAATTATTTTTATTAACTAGGTTTTTCTTTCTATTTTCCAGTGATAATATTGTTAGATTTTGGTTGATATACCGGTTTCGAAAACTTCTTTCTTCTTCAGTATCTGCCTTGTCAAATTTTTTCTTTATTTTGAAATTTATTTACACAATTTGTAATTGCTGTTTTTTGTGTTTGCTTAGTTATAATTTAAAATCATTTCGTAGGTCTTGTTTGTTCTTGTGTTTAGTTCGTCGTTGAGTATTAATGGGTTATTTCTTTCTTTGTATATTTCGAGTTCTTCTATTCTGTCCATTCTTTTTCCTTTTTTCATTTTGCATAAGATTTGTAAGTTTGTTTGCATATATGTATATGAATGTTTCTCATTATATAAATGTTGTGCATATTTTGATTTAAAGTTATTTTTTGGATGGCTATTGTTCAATTCCTGAATGTGTTCTTTAAACCGTTTTTCGAAAGTTCTTCCAGTTTGGCCTATGTAAAATTTTGTGCAATTGTTACATGAAATCCAACTGGAAGAACTTTCGAAAAACGGTTTAAAGAACACATTCAGGAATTGAACAATAACCATCCAAAAAATAACTTTAAATCAAAATATGCACAACATTTATATAATGAGAAACATTCATATACAGATATGCAAACAAACCTACAAATCTTATGCAAAATGAAAAAAGGAAAAAGAATGGACAGAATAGAAGAACTCGAAATATACAAAGAAAGAAATAACCCATTAATACTCAACGACGAACTAAACACAAGAACAAACAAGACCTACGAAATGATTTTAAATTATAACTAAGCAAACACAAAAAACAGCAATTACAAATTGTGTAAATAAATTTCAAAATAAAGAAAAAATTTGACAAGGCAGATACTGAAGAAGAAAGAAGTTTTCGAAACCGGTATATCAACCAAAATCTAACAATATTATCACTGGAAAATAGAAAGAAAAACCTAGTTAATAAAAATAATAATAAAATAGAAGATATTTTATTTTCTTTATAATACTAAAGTAGTGATAAAAGCCACAAAACAATAAAATGGACAACTACCAGTTGTACAATACTCAAACAAACTGGATTAAATAAAGAGGAACAGTATTTTAATTATCGCCTTCCATGGGCGACACGTGTCGTAGAGAATACATTTGGCATCATAGCTTCCCGTCTTGCACAATTTCTTAAAATGAAAAGCCCTACATCCTATATCAGTAGCACACATGTTGAAAATAGTACAACAAATGAATTCATGATGCAATGATTACATGGTGGAAAAAACAACAACTCATCGAATATTGCAAAGGAAACTCGCAATAATTTTGGTGAGTATTTTAATACCATTGATAAGCTTTCATGGGACAAAAATTAATTAATTGAATACATATTGTCATTTGAATTAATTGATTAAATTACTTTTATTAACATTTAATTTAAAAATTTGAATTACCTGTTCCGTATAAGCAAAGCTGTAACTAAGTTCGATTTCTATTGATGATATTCCTTCCACTTGAAGTTCTTGATCTTTCAAAAATGATGTACCTATATATAATGAAAATACCACAAAGATGGAGAGTATAAGTCGTCTCTACCGGCCAGATTTTTCACTTTTTTTAATTCTCTCCTGTAGCTTCCTCGCATATTGTTAATTTTTTTTTACTGTTTCCAATGTGGCATCACCATCTATAGTTTTTAGTTTCTCCAAAACGCACTGGTATGCCTTATCTTTAAAATTTTTATCTTTATAAACTTCACCTTTTATTTTCCATGTCTCTAGAAATTGTTTATATAATTCAATAAACTCTTTCCAAAACACAACATTTGAAATGCTCGCACAGTTGACTAACAAACAGAGTCTGGGATTTCCTTAAGTTTATTATTATTATTATGTATTATTACATAATAATATTCATAGTTTTACCATAGACATTCATAATAGATCTCTCATTTGACGAAAAACAGAAAATAAAAACAAAAATTTTCCATTCAAATATTATCGATGTATTGCATATACGTATTATATTTGCAACGCATTCTAAAATCATTGCCTTATAAAATACACAACACAACGATACATTGGAATTATCAGAAGTTTTTGTTTTTTTCCTTTAGTTACTATGAAATGAGAAATCTAGTATGAATGTCTATGGTTTTACCAAAGAGAATAAAGAGGAACAGATATAAAGAGGAATAATTTGTATGAGCGAAAAATGGAAGAGAAATTCAAATTTATATTTTATACAAATAATTTTTGCACAATAAAGAGATGAATATATAAAATATATCACCGTCCCTATCTATCCTTTCAATTTCATATGCAGAAAATAAATATTATCGCTTATATAACGTTATTTTCGATAAACAGACGTTAACCATATTTCAAAACAAAACCAAGAATTTATGTTTTGTTAATTTCTGGTGTTATCAAGGAGAAACAGGTACTACAGCAATAAGCTCTCGTATCTCTTTCTATCGTAATCAAATTGTAAAATGGATCAAATCAAAACCATAACAAAAAAATCTATATGTATATCGACATATACTATATAATAGCCGCATTTTTCTTATTTCAACTAAAACGCGACTATTGCAGCAGGAATTAGAAGACGAAGAAGATTGACAAGTGGGTTCCGCACGAACTCATACTCGCTTATACGAGATCAGCTCCGCATTGCTTCTAGGCATCCCCAACTACTCTTTTCTCTTCTGTAAGACAATTTTAAGCGGTCGGCGCAGTTTCTGCGCCGAGATGAGCTTCCCAAGCACTTCACGGAACCAAGGGCTCACGCGAAGAACATTATGGTCAAGGTGCATCTGAGGACTTTTTATGTAGCAGTCCCAAGCAGTACTTGTTTTCTTGGTTTTTAGACTGGTAATTGGAAATTGATCCAAAAGGGAGCAAGGCGCCTCGTCCTTTTGTAATCTCTCGATAGATCACTCACATAAAAAAGATTGAAGCAAGCTGGATGCAGGGTTAACTAGAAGTTTGATATGGTTGAGCTTCACCCAAAGGGTAGCCATTTCAACCCGCTGCCAAAAATATAACCACAGGGGTTAAGCCTGCGAAGCGCCCGGTTGCGCCTCCTGCGGATAGGATGAAGGTGGTCCAGATCTTGTCTCTGAGGCAGCAGAGGCGGGCGAAAGAAAGGACGAAGAGGGTATCGGTCATCATTACCTGCAACGGGGAAAAATCATTCCCGGCAAAAGCACGTTAAAATAGAGGGCAAATGTCAGCCATCTATAAGTCAGGACGGGGAAAAAGACGAGATGAAGAGGGAAAATCCGCGCCTTCACAGCCGTCGCACAGTGCGGCGGATTCCAAAAAAGGTGACCAAAAGTGAAAAACTCAAGTAAAGTATGTAAAAATATGCACCCAGGGGATTTTTGGGTCGCTAATTACGAATCTGAAGTCAGAGTTGCAAAATGTAACCCCCTTCATCCCTATTAACAACCCCTATTCGTGAAACAACTGTATGTCATGTCACGATCAAGATGAATATCATTTTCATGCTTGTTTGGGTCGTGGATTACGAATCTATAAAGTCAGAGTTTCAAAATTAAATAATAAAATCGAATTATGCGCAAAGTGCAATAATAACCGTATTTCTTGGACAAAGTTACAACAACATTTGCTCAAAAAAATGTCTTTATTATAATCAAAGTAAAGCAGATATTAAAGAAAACGGGAAAAATTAATCAAATCTAAATTTATTTACATTTTTCTTAACAAAATACCACTTATGAAAGGTGACGCGCATTTCAAATTGGAAAAGCTCTGAAAATTTCGATGTCAAAAATGCTTCTCGCTTTGGTCGACTAATCACTGAAAAAGTCGATGAAATCTTACAAAAAATCGAAGAAGACCGACACATAAGCAGCCATGACATTGCTATGGAATTAAATATCAATCACAAAACAATTTTAAACGATTTGCGTAAGGCTGGATACGCAAAAAAGCTCGATCAAGAATTGTCGATGGAAAATTTAGTTGACCAAATTTCCATCAACGAGTTGCTACTGAAACGCAACGAAATCAACCCATTTTTGAGCAAATCATTACTGGCGATGAAAAATGGGTACAACACGAGGGTAGTTCGAAAAAGACGATGGTCAAAGAAAGGTGAACCATCACAAACGACTTCAAAGCCAGGATTGACGCCCCATAAAATAATGCTGTGTGTATAGTGGAATTAGAAGGGAATCGTATATTATGAGGTTCTAGAATCTGGGAAACTATTAATTCTAATCTATACTATCAGCAATTAATCAGGCTGCAGCAAGCAAATAAAAAAAACCGTCAGAATTGATCAATAGAAACTTATTGTCTTCAATCATGATAACGCCAGACCACACCCATTTTTGATAACTCGGCAACAATTGAGAGAGCTCGGCTGGGAAGTTTTGATACATCCACCGTATAGCCTGAATCGTGTACCCTCTGACTACCATTTGTTTCGATCTCTGCAAACCTCCCTTGATCGTCTAAAGTTAGCTTCAAAAAGGACTGTGAAAATCACTTGGCCAAGTTTTTCGCCGATAAACCCCAGAAGTTCTACACCTATAAAATTATGAAACTTCCCGAAAAAGAGCAAAAGGTCATATTTGATAATGGGCAATATGTTCTAAAATAAAACTCAGTTTGAATTCAAGAAAAATTTAATCAAAAATTGACAAAAAATCTCTTATACTTTTCCCCAAACTATTTTTCAAAAATTACAATAAAATGCGAAAAAGCAGCTTAAAGCAGCTAATTTCTTTTGTATGTGGAAGATAATACTTTAACCTACAACCTCTGATAAGTTTTACAATCGAACACGACAGAACAACACACCATTTTGATAATAACATATCGTATATTAAAGAGTAACAAGAGATAAAAATCGACTACTTTTTCTGATTTTTTAATATTTGATACTTTCAAAATTAATACAATACAATTTATTTTCATGTTTTACATACTTTCAGCAGTTTATTCCATTTTGTCTGATAAGAATTGGTTGTGCTTTCGATTTTCTGTATTATTTTTAACAAGCGCGTTGTTTACCATTTCCGAAACAATGTTGATACTACTCGAACAAAGGTAGCATTGTGACGAATATTACAGAGCAGGTAGAAGGAAATGTAATCTTCTCTGAGTAATTCCTAAACGTTAGACATGTATACTTTGACCAACCCAATGGACAAAAACCCCATCTGGACTTTTTTTTTTGGACTTTTGGCCAGCTTTTTTCGATTTCGCCGCACTGTGCGTCGGTAGCCCGTGACTACAAATAATAATAAACAAATTATAAAAAAATGAAAATATCACAGATTAATCTGCATCACGCTAAGCTAGCCGTGGATTATAGGTAATCAAATTAGAGGATTACCTAAACAAGTGAGAAAGTTGATTTAGCATATCGGAAGCCAGAGTGCCAGGGCGGCCATCTTGGCAAAATCACAAATAAATTGTATTCCAATTCCAGAGTTCCAGGTGGTAGAAATGGTGGAGGTGTTGGAGAAAGGGGCAAACAGGAGGCTACTGTTGAACCATTCAGATTAGATTCGATATAGCGGCCAGTACCATGCAGAGGCAGGAAATTTCCGAAACTAACCGACTGGGGCTTGTATAAGATCAGCTGCACAATTCCCTACGCTCAGCTATTGAGAACCCTATGAAGCCAATAGTCTCCACAAACATGGTCCATTGGTGGAACAGACCGCTGGAAAAACTAAGGAAATAATTGAGAAAGTTAATTAACAAGGTTAATGAATGGGGCGAATACAAGGTGGCCTTGACTGATTATAATCACGAACTAAGGAGATCCAAAAGGGCAACTTGGTAAAGTTTCTATGAAGGAATCAATTAATTGCCTTATGCAGCGCGGCTCCAAAAAGTCATGTTTTAAGATCATTCCAAATGTATAGGACTGCTCCAGAGGGCAATATCTCTGAAAATCACACAAGAGAGTCGGAAGTCTTTCTGGAAGGATTTTCACTCCCAGAAAAGTGAGATGAACCATTAGCTCTTTTAAGCCGTTCTAGTCTGCTGGAGGGGATGGTATTTTCCTTGCCTTACGGCAGAAAGGTATTGAGGATTTCCCCAGCCCGGTTCGAATTTTTCGGGCAAACTATGCCTTTAACTACATACATCCCAAAACATTGGAAATGTGGTCTTTAAACCAAAGAGTGGGAGCCAGATACCCAGCTTAATGCATACGGCCCAATTAGCCTCACATCAATTCTTCTGAAAACGATGGAAAAGTTTCGTTTATCACCAATACAGAAGTGTGAGCCTTATATTAAATCTGCTCCATTGGAATCAATTTGGATATCAATCTGTTAAATTCACAGTGATGGTTCTTAGTGGCTTAGTCAGGATTGCAAGAGCGATTTCTGCAAAAGAATTCGCCCGCTGTGAGTTCGTGGCATTGACGGGGCTTTTGATAATACCTCCTATGATTCTATTGAGAGAGCATCAGGAGTAAGGGGATTGCTCCTCCCACAATTCTCAGGTGGATTCGTTCCATGCTAAAATATAGGAAGATTTCAGCTAGATTAGGTGATGAGCCAGTAACCATAATGGCCGCAAAGGAATGCCTCCAGGGAGGTGTTTTGTCCCCGTTATTATCGCCACTGATTATTGACAGATTACAGACTCCTCTGGGTAATCAGAGGGATGATCACTTACGCATAGATCGGTAGTATGGTGGCCTAAAACTGAGAAGGAAGGAGTATAAACTTTACTGAATAAGGTTCAACGCATAGCCTGCCTCGATATTACGAGCCTGTAATATTATGGGCTCAATGAGAACATGCCCTACTGCTGTGAAGGAGGAATTTTTAAAGTCGTCCAAGGTGTGGTTTACAGACGGGTCTAAAACGTAAGACAGAGCAGTGATAGAAATATATGGGGAGAACTGCCCTTTCGAAATCCTTGTTTTAGATCGATGCCGCTTCTGTGACATGGAAATGGAATCAGCGGAACAAGTTCTGTGCCAATGTACAGCCATATTCCGCCAATAATTACAGCACTTAGGTGAGATAACATTTAGTCCAGAGAAAGTGAGGCAGCTGCCGTCCGGAGAGGTTGTCACGTTCATTAGGAGCCTGAATATCGACTGGAAGTTTAACTAAGTCACGTCCAGAGCACAAAAGAATTTTATAGGTCGCAGTGCTCTGTATGAAAGCTAAATCAATATTTGATGTGTAATGTATTGCTGAGAAAAAAATAGTTAAAATTTGAACAATTAAACTAATCCAAGTAATGAACCGAAATTAGCTGAAATATTTGCTGGAGCAGCTAATTTGTAATGCCACACAATAATTTCGAATGAAAGAAATTATAGAATCATTTAATTGAAATCGACGATAGGCATGGTGGCAAAAAGTGAACGATAACAAATCAATTCACGTCACCTCTCTTCCAGTGAAATGTAACGATATAAATATGATTCAATATTAGAAGAATTACTTTTGAACCTGGATGGAATGGGAAAATATATTGAAGCAAAGCAACAACCTAATAAAAATAAAGCAATTTCCAAAATGTGTTGGCTGTCATTAGAAAATAACATTTTACTATACAAAGCGACAGACTGGACATTATGGTAGTCAGTTATAAAGATCCAACGGCACGTCAAACATAGGACTCGTGCAACGAACCCAAGAGGAAATACTTCGCAAAATATGCACAAAGCTGCGTTCAATATTTTCTCTAATTATTTCAAGCCACAATATAGAATCTGCATTTGGTATGGTAAAGTTTCCTATCTAAGCCAATAATTTTTCAAATTTTGGAAACGATGGAATATAATCCAAATTCATCATACATTATTATTTTTGTTCCGCATTTTGCACAAAAGTCAAGAAGTAAGTTTTAAAAAAACGGGTGACGTAATGTTGTAAAACATATCCCCTTTTTCGAGTACATCATTGAAAATTGAAATTCATCTATCATCGATTTGTCATTCAAGTGATTTTTTAACAAACAATTGTAACAACATAATATCATACCACTTCACTTGTTCAACAAGGATGTTGTTATCTTCACTAGTATAGATATATGTATGTATGTATGTACATATATTTGTATGATGATTCTATTTGCAGTATGTATTTAGGACAAATAATTGAAAGACCAATATTATTCCATATAAAATATTGTAAATCTACATACAGTAATGGTTCCAAAGTATAGTTGTGTTGCACCGGTACACAAACATAAACCATTTTTAAATTATGGGAAATTTACAAACATTTTGATTTAATTTTTGTACCACTCCTGTATAAATTATGCCACAAACGTATATGTACGTATAATAGATGTATAGTGTGATATATGTACATTGTACACAAGTGTACATACAAGTGGTAAAATAAAAAAATGAATTTCTAACGACATACAATATGTACATATGTACGTACATAATGTATTGTCATAAATTATTTAAAATAAATTTACATTTTTTTTTTATTTATCATATAAATTATTATTCTATTCATCATAATATATGAGCAGGACTAAGATATGTTCAAGATGTTCCAATTGCCAAACAAAGAGATATGCCATATGTGTAGAAATATTACTGTTATTTATTTTGAACGTAACTCATTCCATAATGAAATATCGAATTAGTATACAGATTAATTTGAAATATTTGTATGGCGACAGACTAATTACTGATGCATACGAACAAATGGTTCACGTCCATCAATTGAAAAAAAAGTGGATATTGTATCAATTTTAGATTATTTTGAATTAGTTTCTGAATAGCAAAAAACAGAAATAACCAATTAACAGCACAAAAACCAATTAATTAAAATACGTTATATTTAACATACTTAGAATCTCAGTGCTCAATTATCACAAAAGTACAATACTAAATGTGGACCTCATTACGGAGCTAATATGACGGTATACATATTGAAGCGTTTAAATTACTGATACTAACAATGGGGGCAAACGAACAATTGTACGGGATAATATCTAACGGGCAAGAGATCGTTAAGTATTTTAGGTACTCGCGCCTCACCAAATAAACCAAATAATCCTTATATCACGAACATGCGGGATTACAAGGTTTTCATCTCTTCGCTACTCTATGGATGACTAGAACTCTGATGAAGAAGAGAAGATATTGAACTGGCAAGAGTCAGCTCAGCGTTAGCAGAAATGTCGGACCAGAACAAACACGAATATGACTTCGAAGAAATACTATAACGGATTAATAATTTTTTTCTTGCAATTCAAAATATTTTAATTCATACAAAAATATTTTAGTTCACTTACTAAAAAGTTTAAAGTATCTTGCAAAAACAATTTTGTGCTGAAAAAATCTCTCTTGAACGGTTAAACTTCTATGTACTAATATCACAGAATATATATAAACAGAACAATATCTTCTATAGCGCTTTAGACCTAAGCTGGTGAACAAATATTTTCGTTATTGTTTTTTTCGACTGATTTTGATTTAGAAAAGATTGAAAAATCATTTTATATGCAATCAATGAAACAAAAAAAATTACAAAAATGTTTGTAGTACCCACCTCTTTCTATTGATAAATAAAAATGAGTTCAATTTTAAAACGAAAGAGAAATCTTTACACTTTATAATATGCTTAAAAGAGATAGACATTCGTAAATAATTTTTGATTTTGGTCTAGTTAGCTTTGCGAAACTTTAAAATCATATCAAAGAAATAATAAAAAGAAAACTTGCAACTCCCATAAGGATGTGTATGAGTTTGTGTAGCATTTCTAATTTATTTGTATTGGTCCTTTCTTTATTATTTTGTTGATTTGATTTTAAAGTTTCGCAAAGCTAACTAGACCAAAATCAAAAATTATTCACGAATGTCTATCTCTTTTAAGCATATTATAAAGTGTAAAGATTTCTCTTTCGTTTTAAAATTGTACTGATTTTTATTTATCAATAGAAAGAGGTGGGTACTACAAACATTTTTGTAATTTTTTTTGTTTCATTGATTGCATATAAAATGATTTTTCTATCTTTTCTAAATCAAAATCAGTCGAAAAAAACAATAACGAAAATATTTGTTAGCCAGCTTAGGACTAAAGCGCTATAGAAGATAAATGGGCTAGATACTCGATACTCAGATAAGCAGATAAGCAGTTATTTTTTGCGAATTTGCTAGAAATGTTATACACTATAATTTAGCAACCCAATTTGTTTCTGAATTTCAGAAAATGAGATACTTTAACGCACTTTATCGTTTGTGCTGAATACAAAAATATATTTTACTTTGCTAAAATAATCGAGTAGCTTACGCAAGCAAATTTTCGATTAGCAAATCCGCCATATTTATCGATTTGCGATTTGCTAGAGTATCGTGTATCTGGGCCATTGTTCGTGGTAATTCGTTTGAAGTAATACGTGCAATGAAAGATCCTTAGTAATTTTTTTCAGATAAAAATTAACAGAGCCTAAAGGTTCGATTGGTGGATATCCAAAACAACCATTAAATAAAGTTTCAAACAAGATGATAGAAACTTAGAGCTTTTATTGAATTCAGAACCTAACCTTGTCGAGACCATCTAACTTCAACCAAATGTGTTAATTTAGCATCAACAATCCAAAATTTCTTTGCAAAGAAACTTGAAATAAATTATGGTCCAAAATTGTGCCACCATAATTAGCCATTCACAAATTAAATCAAGTTAAAAGAAAGTGTTAAGTTTCTTATCCAGAGAATGCGGAACCAGTGATGCAGTTCTGGATGTGCTAATAATTAACACAAGGAGGCCGTTTATTCCACTTATTGGTCGCAACTGGTTGGATATCATCACTCCAAATTGGCGTAAGTTTCTTCTAGTTTTCCATCGTATTCACATTCTGGTGGGGCAAATCAAGTTTTGGTAAAGAATCATGAAAACGATTTAGGTGTATTTCAAAATGTGTCGCTTAGTAATTTATTAAATCAGTCAAGTCAACCTATTTCAATGTCTAGTGCTAGTGGTGCTTCAAGCCAGTCTTATCAGTCCAACAGGCCTACAAGTTCATCGATAGTCATATTGCAAGACCAAAGTCGACCAAGGTCTAGGGGAAAAAGAAAATTCTGGTCAACTGCAAAGAATAATTGAAATGTCTAATGTCAATGCCATTGTCGATATTTTAAAATCGAAATTCCAGAATATTTTCGACATAGATGGGACAAGTTGTAATAAAGATTTTGTTGCTGATATAAAAGTCAAAGAGAATTGTACTCCTATTTTTTGTAAGTATTACAAAGTCCCTTTTGCTATAAAGGATAAAGTACATAAAGAAATTAATCGATTAGTGGTTAATGGAATTATTGGTCCGGTCATGTTTAGTCAATGGGCCAGCCCTATATAGATCAATATCCATTGCCAAAAGAGGAGAATATTTTTGCAAAAATGGCAGGATCAAAAATTGTTTGTACGCTAGAAGTAAAAGTTTCGGAAAAATCAAAAAATGTTTAACTATTAATACCGAATGGGGATTATTTCAATTTAATCGTCTACTTTTTGGTATAGCTTCGTCTCCAGCAATTTTCCAACATATAATGGATTACATTCTGAAAATAAAATTTTCAGGTATATCATGTTATCTTGATAATGTGCTAATTGGAGCACCTGATTTTGATTCATATGCGAAAATGTTAAAAAAATGTTTGCTTATGTCTTTCAGATTTCAATGTAAAAATAAATTTAGAAAAGTGTGTCTATTTCACAAACAGTATTTAGTTGTTATAAGACTGGATATGTTCCATTCTTATTGTGTTGCTGCTGCACTTATATCACAATAATATTACAAAATTAATAAATAATCAATAATTTAAAAATTATTTTATTTAAATATCAATTTAAAAATAAAAGTTAAAATCTTTCTTTTAGTGATATTAGTGGAAAAGTCGAATATCACTAAAAGAAAGATTTTAACTTTTATTTTTAAATTGATATTTAAATAAAATAATTTTTAAATTATTGATTATTTATTAATTTTGTAATAAAAAAGTTAATAGTTGTCTACGTTCATTTTTCACAATATTTGGGTTTCCTCATAGGTTAGATGATAATTGGATAATGGACCACCTTATGATTCAAAAGAATTTTTAAGTCTTTTGGAAAAGAATTGTGTTATGGTTAGTAAAAGTCCCTCGTATCATCCAAACTCTAATGGTCTTGCCGAAAGGGGGTTAAAAAGTGTTAAGGATTATCTAAAAAAAACTATTGTTATTAAAAAGTTCCATAACCATGTTTTTTATTTATGTATCCAAATACTCGAAATTCAACAACTGAAGTGTCACCAGATGAGACAACTTTTAAATACAAACCAACAACTAAACTTGATTTGTTAAAGCCAACGAATGTTGAAGTCGTGGTCAAAGTAGCAATCAATACAAATTCACCGTGTATAATCGATAGAAAATGTTCAAAACGCACAGAGAGAAAAAGCTTTGCATGGATCATGCATACCAATTCATAAATGAATGAAATGGATATTTTTATCTTTTTATGCATAAAATTTATTATTTAAGAATAACAATCATTAACCATGAATAAATATCAGTGAATGCTTATTCATAATCTAATCCATTCGCTCATAACATTCAAATAAATAAATAAAAATTTTAACCAAGTCTATAGTTCATAATACAGTCTGCGTTATAAACTATGCACTTATATACATGACTATGTTATGGGCGAAAGGATTAGATTATGAATAATCATTCACTTACATGGTGTAAGGAGGAGGTAAAATGGTTCATGATTGTTAATTGTTATTCTTAGATAATGAATTAGGCCTGAATAACTTTTTCATTTTTCTCTGTGATAGATGTTTTATCAAATATTTGACCATATTTAGCGTTACGAAGCTAACTTTGATAAAATAACTCTATGTTTTAAAAGGAATTTTTTTTAAAATATTCAACACACATTATCATTTATCTTTGATAATGATATTTGAAAAAACATCTTTGACATAGAAAAATTATAGTGTGATTCCAGCCTTACACGCACAAAAATATAAAATTATCATTTCTTTATTTAAGAGTTGATGCACATGTAACTTGCGCATGCGTTTATTTAAAGCCACTAACATTTTTTTAATTATACACATGGGCTTAGTTATATATGCATCCTTTTTATTTCAATCATTATAAAAAATTGATTGATTTTTGTAGGTATTACGCATACTATTCACATTTCATGACAGCGTGTCACGAAAATGGATTTTGTTGGTGACTCTTTTAATGGCAATTCTTACCTTGCACGACGATTTTAATACAAGTTACCATTATATTGCTGATGATTATCAAGAACTAGAAGAAAAAGCTCGTAATACGAGCATAAATATTACTTCTTTTAGTTTTCCATAAGAACTAATTTAAATTTGGTCATTTTGACTTAAATACATATTTATAAACTATTCACTCGAATTGAATATAATTCGATAATTTGGGTCCTTGATTTGTTTAGAATTAATGATTGGAAAATCGTAGAAGAAAATCTCTCTACATTTTCAGGTAGAATGAGGAAAGAAAAGCACCATTTTTCAGTACTTGTACAATCAAACAATAACATTTTTCTGTATACGGGAAAAAAAATTTAAAACAAATCAGGAGTGCCTTGATTTTTGTGCAAACACTGCACGTCAAGAAACAATTGCTATGTATAATATAGTAATTTAGTTTCAACTGTTAAATAAGCTTGGTTGGTTGTATGTTGTGAATTTGTGATTTATATAGTGAGGTGCAATTTAAAAAAAAAATTTTAATTAAGAAAAACGTAAGCCATTTTATGTGCACATAATATATTAATGTTTTATAACTAGTATACATGTTATTGTTTACTTTAAAAATTGAGTGTATCCTAGTTTTTGTATAGATCTATAATCCTTGTATTTAGCGAAAAAATATGAATGAGCGCCATTTTTCTTTATGTGTAATGTACGCGTGTTCTTAAAAAATCTTGATGTGTTAAATTTTGTTTAATTTATTTATTTCAAATTATAATAAAATTCTATAAATTTTAGGGAAATGAACAAATATATTTACAGTTATATTAACATTTAATACATGTTCAAACTAAATATTTAATGCATTATTCAACTTGTCTATTTTTAATAATTAATAATTTATCAAGATACATTACCAGAGAAATTAAAATTTTGAAATTTTTTCTGTTTTATTTTAAACTAACTAGAGCCATTTTTTTTTAGTTTTGAAATTTTTTGTAACGTGTTTGTTTATATTAAATCTAAAATAACCCTCTTGGTTTTTTTTAAACAAAATGTTCGTGTAATCTTAAACGATATAGGATAAAGCCGATCTGTTACAATCTTTTATTGTCGATATTCGTAATCAGCCTAAAACATTTAACCGGGATCTCGTTACATTTAATGTTCAATTTTATGTCCTTTTTTAACAAAATACGTTGTTGTAAATTGTATGCAGCTACAATGGAAATCACAGATTTGAGCCCACCAGTAGTCAACGACCATCTTACTGCAACAGTGGAATATGGACGAAGATTACTTAGAACTAACAAGCAAGGTACAAATAAAAACTCGAAAAAGCAATTAACGATAATAATCTTTTCAGAGTACAATATTACAATTGACTCATTGATGGAGTTGGAAGAAATGGACATCACCCAGTTATTTCCCATAAATATTGGAAAACGCTGCCAATTTCGCAAGCATTTACGAGAATGGAAGCAAGCTAATGTATGTTTCTCACTAAATTTTTCACGATTTCAATGATCTAAAATAAGGGTTTAATATTTATTCATTGTATAAGTTCATACTTTTCATTCATCGACACAGGGGTTCAATAAGAAATGCGACTGCTATTCAGATTTAATTGTCAACACCACAGCAAACCAGGATATTATTGAAAAGAATAACAGTACTTATTCATGTACTACTGGTCCCACAATATTCGGTGGGGGATGTGAATTTCCATTTTCACCTAATTTTGTAAGTATATTTTCTTATAATTTCAATAAAATTTGAAGTCACTTTCATCTAAAGTTAAAACTTTATATTTCTCACGCAGGATTTTCAACTATTTTTAAAATCAAATTCTGGTAAGAGGATTATAGACATGTACAACAGTAAAAACCCTCCATGTTTCGACACCAATGGTCGGGATTACTTAATACATGTAATAGTGAACGACATTATCGAAAAAAATAAAGTTCTTACTCTTCAAGATTTTGAAAAGTTGGTTGCTTCATAAGCAACTCCCAACTGAAAATAAGGTGCGAATATTAAAACAAAATTGTTTAATTGGTATTATTATTCAATTAATTTTTATTTGTTCGTTTCTGCTAACAGTAGCATTTACATTAAGAAATTTGAAGATTTACCTAAAATTTTTATAAACTTAAAGTTTCCAAAGAAATAAGATTTTAAATTGTTATTAAACATAAAATTTCTATACAATGCATCATAAAAACACTTTGTTTTTCATTTTTCTAAAATTTAAATTAATTTTACTTTGTAATTGTGTAATTTAAATTAATTTTTTGTTTTTTAATTGTAACTAATTTTTTTATCTAAATGAATATTATTTCATTCGCGGAAAAACACCTGGTGGTCGGCTTTATAACAAATACCGCGTATCGACATCTAAACTAAGGAAAGTGGGCATATTTACAGACAGCAAAAGAAAACGAGATGAGGTGAAAGATTCAAGCATTGAAATTGTTTCTGAGCCTGCTTCAAGTACTGGTAAGTAAATAATATTCTTTAACGAAAGGGGTAATTTTGCGAAAAGTAACATAAATTTTAACACATCATGTAGAATGTAGATTTTGTAATATGTATTTAGAATATTCTAGAAGTAACTACCTACATATATGTAAACTAAGCTTGGAACAATTTATTTTTAGAAATAATAGTAATGTGGTATTTGGTTATATACAGTTTTACAAAGGACTTTGTTTTGTTTAATTTTAATTGTTCTAATCTTTGTTTTTTAATAGACGAGCTTGATGAACAGGATCAGCAATGGCTAACAATTCATACATCGCCCTGGGAGACTGTCGAATCTAAGTGGAAAAACACATTTCTTGCACGACAATCGCAATTGGCAAAATGCAATAATAATTGTACTGATATTCTCTCGGCCTGGCCGCTCTATAAATGTTCAAATGGATATAGACTTGTAAGTAACAGAATAGTTTAGGTTTTTAGAAAATACGTTTAATTAATATAAGTTAAATTTCTAGATTGATATTGACTTCACCCGATTGTACCCGTTCGAATCATTAAACTTGCATAGCAATTGGAAAAATTTTGATTCTAGAATTAAAGAAATATTGGAGAAAAAACTTAAAGATAAAGCACTTTTATCGGTTTTGCAAAAACTGCCAGCAAATGAAGGTCAGTATTTGGGGTCCTGATATTATAACTAATTATGAAGGTTATGTCTTTCAGTTATAATATCATGACTGAGATCTACCAATAATTTTGGATTGGTTCTAAAAATTGACTTTCTTTCAGATTTGAAGAAAATTGGTTTATTCAAATGTTTACACGGAGTACTAAAACCTACCACGAAATTCAAAACTAAAGATAATAAGTTTATAAAGATCACGATTTGCGATTCTATCAACTCATTTTTAATAGAATGTAAACGAGTTACAGACATTAACGAAATCATCCAAAAGCGAAAAGATCACTGTCGAAATATAAAAAGTACAATCCAGCCGTTCATCGTACATGTTACAACAGAAAATCCACAATTTGCGACAGTATTCGACAACATTTTTTTTGTATTTGACACTTTCCTGGAAAGTCTAGATGTGTATTTTAAGTTATTTTTTGTTTTTAATTTAGTTTATCCATCTGAATGTTCCAAAGTTTGGTTATTCATTCAAAAATATTTCTATGGTATTGAAACGAAACTAGTCAATATTAGCGCCGATATCATAGACTTGTTAACGGAATTTAAATAATATTTCTACTCTTAATTTATTAATTTCAAAAGTTTTAGAAAAACTTTATTTTTAATTTTCTTTTAAATTTAATTTTTTGCCAGACATTACTGATGCAAATTGGTATATGAATTTTAGTATATTAAAGATTAAAGGTTTAAGTGTTTATTTTAAAAATTAAATTGTTTTGAAAATGTATTTATGTAGTAAATGTACTTTGATATTCCCCATGATAAATACTTTAATAGTACATTTAGAATGTATACATGGTAAGAAACAGGGTGATACATTTGAATGCAAGCAAGACAGCTGTTTTCAAGTTTTTGGAAATATTAAGTCATTCAAAAGACATCTTCACAGACTTCATAATGATTCAAATCCTTGTTTAAGCCTAAGCAATAATACAATGTGTAAAAGCTTGAACAGTGAATCTCAAAATGTACAAAATATTTTGCCGTGTTTAGATCAAGATGTTCCATGTAACGAGCCACCTGTATTATATACAGATAACATCAACAAATTGCAAAATGAATTAAAAGAATTGTTAACTAGTAATGTACTTTCTTTTGTATCTTCATTATATGCCGATAGCACCTTAACGACCAAAATTATTGAGTCTATTTTACGTAGTTTCACCCACAATATCACTATGGTAATTTTTCAAAATTTTACCAACCTGATTATTCCTCTTATTCCTGCTGAATTTAAAAATTCAATCTCAGAGCTTTTTGACTATTGCTCTAACCCATTTGCAAAGGTTCAATCTGAACATCGATTTCTTCAAACCCTCAAAATGAATAAAGTTTATCAGGATCCAATTAAATATACAATAAATGATGAAATAGGTCGTAGTTTCGTAAAGGGAATTCCCTTACTGAAAAATGTCACTTGCGAAGGAATATTAATGCCCATTAGGTTCCAATTAAAAAAAATTTTTGAATTGCCTTCTGTATTACAAGACACCAATGAATATACAAATCAATTAATGAATTCTGACGAAACAGCAATTAAAAATTTTGTTCAGGGCGATCTCTGGAAATCTAAACGTAAAAAATTTAATGACTCGGATATAGTAATTCCATACCTACATTATTATGATGATTTTGAAACAGGAAATTGTGTTGGAAGCCATGCCGGATCTCAATCTATCTCGGCATTTTATTATTATTTCCCATCACTGCCTAAAAAATATTTATCATTAGAAAATATATTTGTGGCACTTTTGGTCCGTGCTTTATATCTAAAGCGCTACGAGATTACGAAAGTTCTTCCTCAACTTGTAGATATACTAAATGATTTAGAAACAAACGGTCTGACTTTAGAATTTTTCGACTGAAATAAACAAGTTTATTTTGTTCTCGGACTAGTTGTGGGAGATAACTTAGCCCTACATACTCTTTTAGGGTTTTCATGTTCATTCAATCATAATTATTTCTGTAGATTTTGCAAAATACATAAAAACGATTTGTCTTTGGCTATAGTAAATCCAAATGTCTTATCCAGGTCTTACATTGATTTTTGTAATGACGTTAAACTGAATGATTTTAAAGCGACCGGTATTCGGTTTAATTCCCCTCTTAATTCACTGAACACGTTTCATGTCACCGAAAATTTCTACTGTGATTTAATGCATGATGTGTTTGAAGGCATTATGAAGTATGGTTTAGTCAACTCCTTAAAAATATTTATTGAAGAAGAAAAACGAATTAGCTTAGATCAACTGAATGACAGAATACAAACGTTTGATTATGGTGAAATAGAAATTCATAATAGACCCAACATTATAAAATCAGAACATTTAAAAAATAAGAAACTGCATATGTCTGCCAGGGAAGTTTTTTGCTTGTTAACATATTTTACGTGTTTTTTAGGAAATAAAGTTCCTCATGGTAATATAATTTGGGCTTATATAATTAAATTACATCAGCTTGTTCAATATTTACTTCTCGATGAATTTACGAACGTAGAGCTAGTATATTTAGACAAATTAATTCAAACGCATAATATAATGTTCATAAACTGTTTTAAGGACAAACTAAAACCAAAACACCATTTTCTTCATCATTATCCTGAGATCATTAAGAAATCAGGTCCTTTAAAATTAATAAGTTGCATGAGGTTGGAAAGTAAAAATAAAGATGTTAAAGCTTATTCTAAAGCATCTAAGTCTCGGGTAGAATTATCTCTTTCTCTTGCAAAAAAACATTGCATGAAGTTTGCTCACTCTATCTTAGAACAGCGAGATCTAGGAATTAATTTTACTATTAAAAAAGAGGAACAAATAAATTTGAATGACCGATTTTATCTTGCTTATATTTCTTTACCATTTGAAAAAAATGATCAACCTGTAACAGTTTCTCCACTTGTAATATACAAAGGCACAACATTTAAAAGTAATTATCACGTTTTCTATGAACAAAAACTTTTTAAAATAATCGAAATTTTAGTACAATCAAATGTAATCTATCTTGTATTACAAGAATATGAATTTATACAAGATAAACACTATGGATTTTATGTAATTGAAAATGTATCAATGCATTATAAATGTCTTGCAATTAACGATTTAAAACATAAAAAACCGTTTCAAATCCATACAATGATTGATGGGAAACAATTTTTTATTCCGAAACATTATTAAATTTAATTTTAATTTTAGTTTATTGAATTAAATATTTATTTAAATAATTATAATTATATGAAATACCTATATATTTTTGTAAATAAATATTTGTATAGAGAAATATTAAAAACAGATTTTTATTTAACAGTATAAAATTGAAGAGTGCTCCCTATAAATTAACCAGATATGTACATGATTTATGCAATTCGAATTATACATCTTAACTGTATGACTCATGCTTATCGTAGCATAAAAGAATGTATTAATACGTATAAGTCATGCCTTATTTCATATAAATATATGGATTATTATTCATAAGCAATGAACAACTGCCAGAAATTTGGCATATATTAAGTATATAAATCATAATAAAGATGCTTAATAATCCACCGTGCATGAATTATATACATGATTTAAGCCATACGAAGTATATAAGTATGCAATACAAAGCATAAAACAATAAAGTAATATGTGTAATTCATGAGTTAATTTCATAAATAAATATGCATTATTTTTCATTAAACATGAATAACTAAACATACATATTATTTTTAAAATATTATGAATATAATTCATAATAGATGAATAAGTCCTTATTCACAAACTATGCATATTAAACATTTATTGTGAAATGGTCATTCACGGTGCCAAATCAAAAGGTTTTATTCATAATTTATGTACCCTTATTCATAATACGAGATATGATTTCTCTCTGTGGCGGTATCCTCGAGAGTTGTTAAAAGACACAATTACTGGCAATAATGGTTACCCACTATATCGACGAAGAAGTACAGAAGACAATCGAAAATCAATTACTTTAAAAATGAGAAGAAATGACATTGTAGTCGATAATTTCAGGTTGTTCCAGATCCACCACTTTTATCGAAAACTTTCAAAGTCCGTATCACCGTTGAGTATTGCAATTCTGTAAAATCCATAAAATACATTTCATTTTAGCTGAAATCTCTCAGTTTCAAATCGACAGATATATCAGCAGCAATGAAGCTGTGTGGCTTATTTCCGGATTTCTAATCTTCAAGAGGGATCCAACTGTCGTTCATCTTGCTGTACATGTTTAAAACGGAGAAAGAGTGTATTTTACGGAACAAAACCTAAAGGACAGAGCAACAAACCCACGAATTACGGAACACAACATTAACAGCGTTTTTTCTATTATGTTAAATAAATGATTTTGAAAGAACTTTGATGTATGGAGACATTCCCACTTATTACACTTGGAACGCAATACGAAAGAATTTTGACAGAAGGAAGAGAGTTAAAGCACTAGTTGGATAACCTGGAATATTTTCATCAAAAGCTTTAGGAAGAATATACACTGTACATCCTAAAAACGCTGAATGCTTTAATTTACGGTCGCTTCTGATTACCGTTTGTGCTCGAACATCATTTACACATTTATGAACTGTGGATGGAATAGTACATAATACGTATCGGAGTGCGTGCGAGGTACTTAATTTGCTGAAAAAAGACGATCATTGGGACAAGTCAATTGAAGATACATCCGCCACTTCTAATCCATTTCAAATACGTACGCTCTTCGCAATTATTTTGTGTATATGTTTCCCGTTACAACTAGTACAATTGTGGGCGAAATACAAAGACTACATGGCCGAAGATATTATGCATAGAATGCATTAAGAAAAACAAAATAATGGCTTGAATTTTACAGAAGAAATATACAATGAAGCGCTAATCTTCATTGAGGATTTTTGTCTTGCAATGTGCGGCAAGTTGTGTGGCATAATTGGGAATGACAGCACCAAGTCGGGACATCAATGCAACACCCGACAGAGAACTCCTCATAGAGCAATCATACAACAGAAATGACTTATAGCTGTTTGTCCAAGAAAGTACACCGAATCTCCTTCCAGAACAAAAGATAGCATTTGATTCCATCATCAAGCTGTAGCCAAACAATCCAGTAGATTGTAATTTTTGGAGGCTACAGGTGGCACTGGAAAAAAGACCAAATTGCGGTAGCTCTTGCTTCGTCAGGCATTGCTGTCACGTAGATAGAAGGGGGGAGAACAACGCATTCAGCTCTTAAACTGTCACTAAACATGAAATTCATAGAAAACTCAACACATAACATCTTACAAAAACATCAGGAATGGGAAAGCTATTCAGGCGGGCAAAATCATTATATGGAATGAGTGTACAATGGTTCACAAGAAGTAATTGGAAGCATTAGGCCATACAATGGGCGCATTCAGGTCTCCCAACATATTGGCATCAAAAATCTACCGATGGAAAAAATGAAACAGTGACATACAAATCCATTGACTCCGTGATGCACCAAAGTAAAGTAGTGAATTTTCCAACGAAATTTCTTAATTTTCTCGATATTCCCGGATTACCGTCACCCGTTCTGAATTTGGAACATTTAGTGCCAATTATATTACTCCGAAATATCAATCAGCCAAAGTTACGCAATGGCACATAATTAGTAGTTAAACAATTGAACAATCTACTTTAAGCAACAATTCTGATTGAACCTCATAAAGGTGACGACGTACTACTTCCACGAATACCACTCATTCCGAACAACATGGCCTCATTCAAGTTCAAACGACAACGCAAGGCAGGGTATTGAATTGAATGATGTGTTTTCTTGGTGAATCTATGTTCGCTAGAATACTTTTATTTACTTTCCGATTCATCAGACTGAGTCACAGCGAAGCTTCGCCGGGGTTAGTTCCGGAATATGGCCAACGGGGCCAGCAAAAATGGAACTTAGCCGTATGTAAACCGATCATGATGTTATGGTGGTATGTTGGTTTGATGGCATGAGGGTATGAGTATGATGGTATGAGAGTATTTCAATAAAATTATTAATTTTTCCCGAGCAGCGCCGGGTGTTTCAGCTAGTTCTAATATAATCTCGCATCTCGAGATATATCGAACCAGAAAATGTAGTTTCCACCGCGACCACCAAGTTTTAAAATGTTGGAATGCGATCATAACCATTCGGAATAGATACAGTCCATCCACACCTATTACACTCTTGGAAAATAAGTGCAAGAGTGTGTATTCCAACAAGACTCGACGAGTAGTTAGTAAATTTGTTAGTAATAAATATAATGAATTAGTTAGAACAAGACATCACAATTTCTAGACTACATGATTATTAACTGCTTGTTGGTCTTGCAAAACTGAGTCTAGTTATAACTTAATAAAGTTAAAATCAGTATTAAATTTAATCCATTTAAGAATGATTAACTCTGGAACTATGTTAGATTCTCAAAGAAATTAAATTATTTATCAGTATACTAAAGTAAAATCCCCTTCGAATACCACAAAAAATCGAATTTTCAAAAAACAAATTATTTTGTTGTTGTAGTTTTACGATTTAATACATTTATTTCCAAAAATGCACATTGCATAAGGGACAAGTAATTTGCACATACTGTAAAATATCGGGCATTATATAAGTTCTTGCAGAAAACGTCAACATGTCAATTCACAGCATAAATTATGTATATTATAATTATGAATGAGATCCGTTCCAGGAACCAAATCGAGCACTCCAGTTTGGATCCAAGAAAACTATAAAGTTCTAAATCAAATTCAAATCCATAGTTCTATAGTTCAAATATTTTTATTAACCGGTCAATCGTCCCTTTCGATTCTAATTTAGATCCTATTTCCAATTCATTCACTTAACATTGTCAGTCTATTTTGGAATCAAATAAATCTTCAAATTATTCAAACTCAATTCATTTAACAACCGAAAATCATGATACATAATACATTGAACTGGAACTAGACATTTTAAAATCTAAAGCTTATTTCTTTTTGGTACAGGAGCTGACATCATCATACTTGTTACTCATGATCAGTGTATGATAGGATATGAAGAAGCCTCTTTCCGCTAGCAGCCGTGCTTCGTTTCCTCTACGTCCACTGCTAAAATTCAACTCTCGACGATCTAAAGTTATGGAGGGTATTGATCAGGTTCGTTATCATGTATGAGATGAGAGTTAGAATCTGACGGATCAGTACAAAAGATGGCTGATGAAATTCGATAGAAGAGTCATGCGATTGATATTTGGTTTCAAAGGTGACCATGATTACACATACCGAGTTATATAATTACGAGATCAGGGATTTAATGCAAATCCTTGATCTTGTGCATGAAATTAAAGAACACCCAGGACGGCGGTTTTGTTCTGCATAGCCACCTTTAGGTAGACGGAGAGAATATTTTCGGCAACAATGGCTCTTCGGTGTAGAGAACGAGCTAGCGTATTCTGATTGTCTAGGACACAAGACAATACGAAGAGTTATTTCTGTATCGAAATAAGATGGAGTCCTGTTATTGACACGGTACGGGGCAGCAATGGCTTGTAATAACCATTTATTATTATTACTACATTTTTACTTGCAAACTCATATTAGAGAACTGCGGTGAACCCCACCAGTGATAAGTGGAAGATTTTAGTGAATAGAGGCATTGGTGTGGATGTTGTTTAGGTATCCTAAAGTATTTCGGGTTTTGTTCATAATTGTGTGTGATTTAAACATGCTAGGAAACATGACGGTAATTAACTAACACTTAACGATTAAAAATTATTCCATTAATAGAACCATTTACACCTTACTTTGAAATTTATTGTTTAGTAACGAAGAAACAACAATGAATTTTTTTCATAAAACTGAAACCGTCGCGCCAACCCATAAGTCATTTAAATAATTTTCGAATATTTGAAGAATGACAAATAATTTTATGATTTGTAGAATCTAGGAGGTTCTGATGAAGCTATAGCAATTTATGGTTTGAAACATTCTTTATCCGTGTGAATTATTTATTTTTATGTAGTAACTGCTTCAAAAATTCGCAATCATTAGCATAACGTCACGTGACTTCTTAAGTGTCCTACGCGCCATTTGGAAAACTGTTGAGAAATCGATTATTAAAGTTTGAATGAAAATATACTCACTTTTCATAATAAATTTGTAGTGTTGTTGTTAATTTTTATCATAAGTTGACATATTTCTTTGTTTAGAACTAATCAATAAATACCGTTAGTCCTTAATTTTGAGAGAAAAACTAATAACTATGAAAAATGCCAAAAATGGATATAGGACATTCCCCATGTAAAAGCCACACAGACAGTTTTAATTTTTGTTTTTTCTAGGGATATAGGACACAAAGATACAAAAATTAAATTAACCCGTAAAGTGCATCGTGGAAAATGTTACATGAAAAGAGTGGTGTGTTCCAGGGTTCCAGCGGATCGCAATTTTATATTAATTATTTTTTATTCAATAAGAACAAAGCTAAAAATTTCGATTAGGAAGATACTAAAAATATTATAAAACAATTGAACAGAGTCGGGATAATTTGATTTTTTGAAAAGTAGAGCGGTCCCACGATTTTCATTCATTTAAATGTCCTTCAAGAGTTTTGGGTGACATGGCCATTTTAAAGCCTTACGGCAATTTTAAAGCCACTTTGAAAAATTCGATGTCCTCATTATTAGGCATAAAGGGAAACATTGAATGTACTTAATCTTCTCTTTAGAAATCATACCAGGGGTATTTAGCATTGCCACTCTTGGTAACTTGGTGAGATTTGAGGTTTTTGTTCTTCGATTTCCTTGTACCATCAGAGGTATTAACGTGTATTGTTCATTTTCAATATAATTTTTTTTTCAATTTGACAACAAAATTGTCAATCTTTTCGTAAAACAGCTTAGTTGCCAAGGTAAACTTAACGCTGGAAATATTAAGCCCAATGCTTGCTTTATTATAATTAAATAAATCTGTTGATTTCATCTGCATCAATTTAAGTGATAGGTTATCGTATCTCATTGCTGCAAGATGTCTGACAAGAGATACGGGGCTGTCGATGTTTACTCGCCGAGATTGATATAGGAAAACTGAATAAATACGACATGAGCTCGTTTCTTTTATAGGTTTTTCCAATCAATGCTATCTATTTGATATAGAACAAAAATAAAATAAAATGAATTTTGCTTAGTTAACACTAATTTTATAGTTATATAATTGTCCCATATCCATATTTTTAGGATATGCAACAATTAAATATAATATGTATTAAAATTTTTTCAATTTGTTAATTTTGTCCTAAATCCATATAAAGTGGATGTAGGACACTTAAAAACAAAATCGAAATTATCAGATAATTTCATATAAAAATGTCCTATTTCACAGAAATTTGGTTTGTAGGACAATTAAGAACTGAAAAAATATTTTAAAAATACGTTTTTATGGTCTTTAAGACAAAATGAAAATACGCTATCTCGAAACATATGGGACTTAGAACAATTTTGATTAAAGATTCTGAAAGAGCGCAGTCGAATTAGTAGGAATCCACTCATAACTCATTTGCGCAAAAAGTGGTCTATGGGACACTTAAGAAGTCACGTGACGATAAATCAATAAAGCAACGAGGTCGTCATGTGAGCAAAGTTGCAGTCAAAAAATAATTCTTACTGACTACATACATACGAGTACAAATTTATAAATTAGTTTTAAACCATTTTAGAAATTTACGAAGAAGACTCGACACAAAGTAGGTTATAGAAATCGCCGACCTTCTTTTTATGGTCTGTTGTTTTGTAAATTGAATCACTGTTAATTCTACAACATTTTAAAATTGATGAGAATTCTTAAGAACTCTTTGACTGGTTTTACTTTCTTATCAAATAACACAAAGTTGATAAAAAACATTTACATCGTTGGGATTTGATGATACGTCTTACTTTCACATTGTTTTTATAATCACATTGAATTCAACAATATTACCTTTTTCGTTAAAGAGCTTCCAATACCTATGAAATAAAAACTTAAATAATAAAAAGGAAGAAACGAACGAACGTTTACTCAAAACTTTTACTGTTACATAAAATGCGGAGAATGAAGAAAAATATTTAAAGCGAAAATAACAAGAAAAATTCGAGTTTATACTTTATAGATAAGACATAAACTCTAGTATGTTATCAGGTTCAATATATTTCGAGAAATACGTGTGTGTATCTAGAATAATAGTAACAACGTATGTAGTGCAAGGTGCAACATATTTTTGTTTTTTATGTTAATATCTTAATATGAGCACTTACGAAATTAGAAATTTGAGTAAACAAAAAATAAAGATTAAAGCTCATGAACCTAATTATTTGTGATAAAGTAAGAGTACCCATAAATTTGGTGTTTTTTGTTAAGACAAATTTTCTTAATCGTATTAAACAAGCAAACTTCTTTTCTCTATACACTATAGTAAATATATTTACTACATAGTCGACTCCTAACGTAAATAGTAGTACGTTAATCCTATATGATCATCATCATTATAAAAAAAAAATCATTGCAAAATGTTTCTTTCATTTAGAAAATCAGATGAAAATAATCTTCCGTTTTGTTCTTATTTCAGTTTCTTGTAGATAAAGAAGATTTTATTTAGGTAGCTTACCGGAGAATATTTTTTTTTTTTTTTTTTAATTGGAGAGAACAACAACATTTTTGTTAGTAGAGATTACATTCCAGTAATATTAAATTTACCTTTGCACTTAAAAGATTTTCTTAAAATAAAAATCATCTTAAATTGTGTTCAATTCAGTATAATTAGTATTGATCCTGGTAAAAATCTAACTTTATTTTATACCATAATCTAGCATGAAACTCGCTAAATTATATATTTTATTACAACTAGGCCAAATCTTATACATAGCTTGGATTTAATTTGGAACTAATACGAGTATTTTTCCTACTTTAGCTAATTCAAATTGGTCTTGATATACATATGTATGTACATAAGAGTAATACATATACAACTTTAAACTACAACCTACAGACTAAAAATTAAAAATACAACATTTACAAAAACTAACACTAATTAGGTAATGTTAACGAACCAACAAATAAATCAATAACTATGCCCGATCGCATTTATGAATTTATTTGAATTCGACATTAGCCTAATATCAGATAATAGCAAAACCTCAGCAACCGTTTCGATGTCTGTCAGTTCTTGGAGACGTCTGATTGTGCATTGCCTATGACTATAGGAGGGTGCGACCAGCTATTGAACACAAACCTTAGACCTTTATTTTGGATCCTCTGGATCACAAGCTTTGCGAGTTATTTGTTAGGTCATACCACACCGGTGCCGCATATGTTGTAATTGGTCTTACGTATAATTTGTATGCCATCAGCTTATTTGTAGCCCACTACTAGCGCTGCCCATAATTGGAAACAGGACACTGAAGGCAGCAGACGCCAACCTTCTCAAATTTTTGATGTGTGAGGAGAAACTTAGATTATCTGACAAGATAATGCCCAAATATTTGGCCGATTTCACTACTTTAATCACTTGGCCATCGATTCTATACTATCCTGGCGGATAGAAAAATATCAACTGCTTAGTGGCAGTGTCTATTTTTATATTCCATTTACTGTAGTAATCTACAAGAGAATTTAAGTATAAATTTGAATCCAGTTTACGAATTAGAATTCACTGCGATTTGTGTAAAAAATTGCAGTATCATCTGCAAAAATTTGCAACCTAGTTTCCAGAGATGTGAATAGTGGTATGTCATGCGTAAAAAATACATATAGGGCAGTGGTCCCAGCACCGATTCCTGAGGAACACAAGCAATAGCGTTTCTTGTGGCGGAGTTCCAATTATTAGCAATGCAAACAAAAAATTTGCGATCCGTGAGCTATGATCAATGAAATCAGAGCCGGCGAAATGTCGGATGCAATCAATTTATGGATCAATCCATCATACCACACGGAGTCAAATGCCTTTAAATTATCCAAAAGTATGGCCGACATTATCTTACTATACCGCTTCGCCTTCTTGGCATGGTTTAGCAATCGCATCAATGCATCAATTGTGCACGTACGATTCCAAACTGTTCATCAGGGATCAGGTGGTGCACTGAATCCCACAGTCTTCGGGATATCACGCGCTTAGCTTTTTTGCTGAGGCCGTTTAGCAGGCTAATCGGCCGAGTATTTTCCGGTATACAGATTTTTGCAGGCTAATAGTTTAATTAGTTTCTTCAAATCTGGGTTTAGAAAATTTCCTAGCACTTCTACTGAATTAGGCGTAATATGAATAATAGGGTATTAACTTCTTTAACTTTGTTAGATTTTTCTAAGGCCTTTGATTCTATTAATCACAGAATTATTTTAATTAAACTCTTATCTGTGTTTAGATTTTAGGTTTCCGCTGCCAAATTGATTTTTAAGCATCCTTCTAACCATTCTCAGACAGTTTTTTCGACAGTTCTTTGTCTGATTACCTTCCTGTAATTTCCGGCCATCCTCAGGGTTCATTGTTGGGTCCTCTATTATTTTCTATGAACATTATTGACATAGAATCTTCTATTCACCATTGTTCATTTCACATTTTCGCTGATGACGTCCAAATTTATAGAGATAGTATGTTTGTTGTGGCGGTGAATTAGAATTGCCAACATTAAGTTCTGTTTTAAACTTGGTCAACGAGTGGTTAATGCGCTTTAAAGATGGTCATGAAGTTGTAAATTATGACCAACATGTTGGTCAGTCAACATTTGTGATACCCGAAGTTGCCATCAAAACTATGCATGAATTCATCAAAGATTCTCCAAAATCGTCATTGAAATTAATGAAAATGGAATTAAATATCTCCAAATGGAATTAAATATCTCCATTTATCAAATAATGAAATATGTTCTCATCGATCGATACTTGTGATTGACTTTTTGACCAAAAATCGCATTTTAACTCTCAACTACTCACCGTATTCATCTGATTTAGCACCGTGCGATTTCTATCTATTTGGAAAAATGCATTTGCCGATGAAAGGGAAGCGTTATGAAGTCGTGGAGGCCATCTAAAAAGCTTGAACCGATGTTCACAAAAACATTTCACCAAATGACCTAAAACACTTGACCACATGCTTCTTGACCATGCAAATCGCTGCATTAAGTTTCAAGAAGACTATTTTGAATACAATAAATGGGTTTTGCCAAAATAATAAGGCTTTATTCTCACCTTGAATTTATTTTGTTTTATTCGTTGAAAATGCGAATATAACCCCAAATTTAATTCGTCTACTGATACCACCATCGGAATTTTTACTAAAAATTTATTCTTGTGCATTGTTTACGAAATAATATTAAAATTTAATATTCCTTCCACAAATTTGTTCGAGGATAAATAAATAAAACGAAAATCTATTTATGGAAACCTGAAATTTAAATTTCTCAAGGGCTTTTCGTTTTTATTTACATTTTGTCTTGTAGGCAAAATGAAATTTTCCACATAATTCTATGAAAACACATTTTTAACAAATTATGCCACAGCAATGATATTTAAATTGCCAATGTAAAATACATATAACAACAGGTTATTACAACGGGAATACAACTTTCCGGTCAGCGATTGAACCACAATTTATCCAGGCAATTTATTTGTTATGCAAATTTAATAAAGTTCTTTTTACACGCCTTTTTCATTTGGTTGTATGGATCAAGTATATTCAATAATAATAAAAGGAAATTAAAATACAATTGTAAGTTTATGTAAGTATATACCTACTCTTAATATCTTAATTAAACATACATAATTAAATTATGGCATTGTATAATAAGCTAAAAAAATTTTGATTGGTTTTTATATTTAATTAAACCGTGTTATTAGTGTACATTTGTACATGAAAAGTACAATTTTGATAAACGACTTGTGGATGAGTTCGTTAAAGTCGGATTGCAAATTACTGTTTAATTCTGTTGCATATGAAGATAAGACTGAATGAAATTCGAATTTGTATGGCCAGCTGCTGCTTCGGAACATTAGCATTCGCTAGATGCGTAACCGCTGTTGACCGATAACAATGGTCTGTAATTTTATGATTAAAATATCAATTCCTATATTTTGAGTCGTTTCCTTGGTCCATTTTCTAATATTATTAATCCTAATTGGATAATTTTTGTCCAATGATGAAATCCTATAAGCTGCAAGTTAGGATTTGAGTAAGAAATAAACGTTCGCTGGTAGCGGTTTTAGGCCGTTTCTCTATCAGTTTTTGAAAAAGGCGAACTAGGCAAATATCGGCATTTATTGAATTTGGAATAAACCATTTGCTGTCACAACATTGTTTACTACCTATACTTGGCTAGTTTTTGAAAAAATGGGATTATATTCAATCCTTCCTGTCGGTTGACCAAAATTATTGAATTCTGATTTAAAATACCAAATATGTACTCACAAAAGCTTCTTCATTGCCTCTCCAAGCTAGTTCGTTGACAAAAATGTTAAATATTTTTTTTTGCAAACCGTCGGGTGTGTTTTCATCCCCAAAACTTTTTGCATTTCTTCTAAACTAAATGCTGTTGTATTTTGCTTTCGTTTTCCAGGAACGCTTTGAAGCTCTTTACGTCTTGAATCTCTAGCCTTTCTCGCTCCACTGAATTCAATGTCGTTAAATGAGTCGAAGTTGATTTGGTATTCATTGCAAACAATTTCTTGAAACATTTTTGCTATTCCATTCCATAGAGTTTTCACTACTGCTTCTTTGTAATCTTCTCCGTTTCATGTTATACGCCCAGTCCTTCAAACAAGCAACAATTTCAGAAATTGTTGTATTTTTGTCGGAATTGTATTTTCTGCCATTGAGAAGTCTTGTTTACTTTAGTGTACTTCGGTACTTCGGGTTTTAAATTCTTTATGCGTTTTAAATGATTCCCCGAAAATTCAGAACAACAATTCATAGAACAACAATTTTTCGAAATCACAATTCTTCGCAATAACAATTTATCGAAACCCAATTCACCGAAAAACTATACTTTTAATTGTTTTGTTTAATGAATGCAAATTATTCGATAAACTTTTGTTTGCATGGATTTTCTTACGTACATATTTTTCATGGCAATCTAAGATACTATTGCTGTAATAATCACTTTTTCGTAAAATTTTCCATGGCATATTTTGTGAAAGTTGTATTCTCGCTCGTAACACAACTAGTGCTTAATTATTATTGATAACTAGGGGTATAGCCCGTCCTAGGACGGGTAAAATTTATATACAATGGGGATGTCCAGCGGCCACTGCTACAATCACTATTTGAGCATTTGCTATTTGATTAGCCGTTATTATTGAGCCGAGTAGGAGTAACTCGATTTAAATGCTTTTAAGGAGTACTGTACTTTAAATATACCTTAAACCAAAGAGTAAGGGCTTTTATGAATGATTTTAAATGTTTTGGGGCATCGCACAAAAAACCTTACAGAACGATAAATAGTGGGAGCTGTGCTTTCCTTCAAAAAACAAAATTCGGGGTGGGCTGTGTCGTCTACACGGCCGTAGGTGTTTTGCGTGATAACGTTTATAAGATGTTGAGATTAATTATTTTAATTTAATATAAATTACCTGCTACAGTGTTTTACACACAAATAAATGAGGAATTCTCAACTATTGTAAATTGCTATTTGCAGATTTTAATTTCAATTAAAATTTATGTGGAGGTTAATTATTTTAATTTAAAATAAATTAACCACCACGGTTTCTTTATGCAAAATTTGACTTCAGAATTGCTCGGATTGGATGATGTTCATAAAAATAAAAAAAATTGTCAATTAAAATTAAATTCATAACCAATTTTTCATAATAGCTTGATTTTGAAACATCATGTTTCTTCATGTTTATTTAAAGAAACACCATAACAAACTAAATAAATTTCAATCCATTATTTTTTTAAGACATAAAGGAAAATGGCCTAGAAATGTTAAGTGGTTATTGATAAAGGTCTACCTAAGCAAATGATTTATTCGGATATATGTATCTGTCAACTTCTGTGAACAAAGATATAAAATTACGAAATACATATGTATGAGGAGTTTTCTTTGATTTTGTTCACACACATAAAAATTGGCATGGAACAAGGACTTTGTTCTCTATTATACCAAATAGTACGAATCCCAGCGATGGCTTCAATAGTGACTATAAACGTTGTAACGGGTATACATTGAGGAATTCAAGAAACTAAGTGCCATTTTGATAAGAGCCGTAGGGCTCTTGCAAAAAATATTTGAAAATTAACAAATCGACCAATCTCGCATGGAACAAGGATATTTTTAATTATTAATTATTAATCATTAATTATTGATTATTAATTTAAAACTATTAATTATTCATTAATTATTAATTATATGACTTGAAGAGGCGACAAAACCGTCCAACCAACTGTCTACTCGCAAACCAGATGTTTCGTTTCTCTTGGAAATGAAAGAAGATCCCTATAAACGGGCTCTCTGTCATGAGTGAAATGGATCCCATTAGCTTGAGTGCTCCATATGAATGGTTGTATGAACGAGGATCCCTGTGAACGGGCCTATATGAATGATTGTGTGAAGGCTAGAGTACGAAGAGTACATGGAAAGGTGGATATGCGAAATTCGCCGATTAGTTATTTTCAAACATTTTTTGCAAAAGCCCTACAGCTCATAAAAATGGCACTGAATGATTTAAATTCCTCAATGTATGCCGTTAACCTATATATTAACCACATAAGTCAATATCTGGATTCGTGCTATTTCGTATTAGCGGGTTATGCTAAAGTGATTCTTCACTCAGAGAAAAAATATGATTGAGCTGATCATAAAAGTGACCATCATATTTATGATTAGATGCTATAATTAAGAAAATCATACCTTGATGTATACAATTAATAATAATGATAGTATCTATTTAATAAATTATGCACGTTATTATGCAAATATTATTGAATTAACCATATCCATGATTACATATATCGCTATTGTGATGGATCGTATCAATAAATTAATTGAATTTAGTATGTTCATATGATAAAGCCCATCAGATGCTGTGATAGTTGTTATCGTATCAATTAATGAAGTATAGTGCGGGGTGTGATAGCAGCTATCATACCATATACATATGTATATTATAATACACACATTATTAAATTTTTTTTAAAAACACTTGTTAAATATTTCGCAAAATTACAAAAGGTTTAAAAATCACTCGATCGATTTCGGCTTATTAGGCCATCATTAGGAGTATCTACACTCCTGATCATGGCCTAATAAGCCGAAATCGATTGATCACCGAGTGATTTTTTAAACCTTTTGTAATTTTGCGAAATATTTAACAATTGTTTTTAAAAAAATTTAAAAATGTGTGTAGTGTGTTTCGCCAAGTGCCTACGGCAGAAAGTGTAAAAAGTATTATATATTATATATTGTAATGTATTTTACTAAATAACAAAACATACATATTCTATAGTTTATGAAATGTACATTTACGTATTTTGAATTAATTTATCGTACAGTACACATAGTATTATTATATCCAAATTAGAGGTTTAAACGAAATTATTTTTTATTTTTATATTTTTATTTGAAACATTATTTATATATAAGTTCTTAAAATTTTTCATAAAACTTTTAGTCCATATGATTGTTTAAAATTGCTCCACAAATTCAATTTCAAAACCCTAAAATGATAATTGAAACCTAAAGTTTCCAAATGTTGAACACAACTAAAATATTCCGTTTTATATTTCTAATTTTTAATTTATTTGAAGTTAATATGTTCCGAAAATTGTATTAGAATTTAATCCAAGTTCGAGCTGATCAGATTATGATTATGAAAAAGTCAATCTTCTTATCAGGCCGCGGCGACTGTACTGATTGTATCACAATTTTCAATCTATATTATACAGAATGAACTGCGCAGGTTGTATTAGCGAATTATATTAACACAGCCAAATTCTTTTAATAATTTTGTTTTCTACTTTAACTTGAATCAAATATTTAATTCGTGTAATCACCAAATATATTTTACAGTTTTATATTTCAGTAACCATTTAACAAAAACCAATTTAGGAATACCATTTAAGTGGATTATTGGTCCTTTCTTTAGAATAATATTTCCGAAATCTATGAAATTAGTGCTAAACAATTTCTCTTGTCGCGCAAACTTATATTTCTGTAAAATTTCCAGATTTTTTAGTTCCGTTATGCCCGGTTTCACAAAAAAATAACCAATCTCTAGTTAAATAAAATTTCCTCCCTTTCCTCTTTTATGAAGTTGCGTTTTGTTTCACAATAAAAATTCAATGCAAGTTAACTATAATTTTATTTTACATAGAAATATTTAGCCTTCAGTTAAATAATTAGCTGAACGAAATTGGGCAGCTGAATATAGCTCTCCAGTCAAAATTTTCATGTAAAAACGAAATGAAATTGGCGTGCGTTTAAGAAATTGAAATAAATCGCAATTTCATAAAAGAAGAAAGAGAGGAAATATTTACTAATTGTAGTTTGCCTGTTTTTGTGAAACCAAGCATTAGACTGCCACATACAAAACCAGTATATTGAGGCAAATTCATTAGTTAAACTAAACTTAAAATTAAAGAATTTAGTAATTCATTAGAAAAATAGGAAGTATTATCTTCGAATACATCTGGAATCATTGAACTTGTCTTTGGTGACGTTTTATATAGCTTTCTGTATGAAAGCCATGTATAGTGAAAATAATATCTCAGCGAAATTCTGACAGCTCTCGCGCATCAAAACAAATGGCGTAAACACAGCGATGTATTTAGGCTAATTTGTTTACATTTTGAGGTTAGAATTTGTCTATTTTGAATTATGTTTTTCCTCAAATTAATTCATAATAATTAATGTAATTTTAATTTAGATAACACCCTAGCACTAGAACTTTTGATAACATTTAAGATAATTTTAATGTCATTAGCTTGCCTCGAACAAATTTAAATTTAAAATCGAGTTTTTTTGTTGTTTTGCTTTAACACGAAAAATGACATTTCTTTGTAAATATGCCTAGTTCGTACCTTAAATGGGTATAACGTTATATATCCAGTGGTGTTGTTAATATTTTTTATATTTTTTTAATTTCGCATGTTATTTTAGAATTTACCTATAAAATAATGAGAATTTTTAATATTTTCTAATATAAATTACATTATTTAATGGAATCAAATTTCACATATCTTTATTTATAATTTTTTTTGTTTTTAAAACTATTACTCTTTGAATTTTTAATTTATTTTAACTGCTTCACTGTTGGCTGCGCACAACGATGTAAAAATGAGTTTCGCTGAGATATTATTTTCACTATACATATGTTCGCAAAATGTTGGATGGTTAAGTGGCGACTAGCGAAAAATTATAAACTTTAAAATTAATAATTAACAAAACTTAAAAATGCGGTAAATAGAACTTCTGTATTCTCTCCTAGCGAAAAAGTAACGTGACTTAAAAAATTTAACGAATCTTCGTTAAATTAAATCTGTCACTTTAAAAAAATTTAAGAATGCGTGATTTTGCGTTCAAACTTAAGAAATAAATGTCAAATCCAAAAAAAATGTTGATGCAAAAGATACTTGTCATAGTCAAAATTATTTGCACCTGCTAAATTTTTGATGCAGCGTAACTCAAAAAAGTTTAAAAATTATATACATACATAATAAACTTTTTGAAAACATTAATTTTAATTCAATAAATAGCGTATTTACTTGAAACATTTACAACAACAATTGCACTAAATAATCCCTGAGAGGGATTAAATAATCCCAAATTTTCTTTGGGATTATTTAAATCTTATCCCATTTTTTAGTATTCGTACTTCGCGGTAGATGCCACCAGATGTCATAATACATGTTAAATTTATATTTTATTTCGACAGGTTGGCTTTTCCCAATTAAATCAAATTAGCTATTTTCTTGGGAAAAAATTAAAACCAAAATAATTCGAATTAAATTTTGGTCAACAAAATACGCTTAAACTTAATTACCCTGCTTTATATAATTTCAATGAATTTTTTTTTTAAATTTTAGTTCTTATAGGAGAAATTATAAATAGTGTAGTTTTGGTCAAGATTATTTGTACCCACAACTTTTTTCTCATTATTATTTGTGCAGTATGGAAACAAATCAAACTAAAATAGTAAATCAATTAACTTTAAATTATTTTTGTGTGATTACATAATGCAAATGGTCAGTTTTTGTTTAGTCTCTATAACATTTCGCATGTGGTACAAAAATTTGTTGTTAACATCACGTAGAATCTTATCCCACTAGGTTTTCTTGCCACCCTGCTACAAATTTTTGGTCTTGTTAGATCATGAATATCTTCCACTTTAACTTAAACCTCGGCAAGTTTAAATCGAAAACCTACCCTGGCCGAGACAAATAATTATATTCAAGATTTTTGTTTAATTTCATAGCAATGACTCAATAATTTTACTATTGTATTTTTATTTTTCTAGATTTAACTGACTGAAATAATTTAATTGTTGATTTAACAACATTTTTCTAATGCATTTTTTCTAAATGATAAAAAATGTGATTATTTTGTGCTCGCAAATTATGTAGCCCCATTTTGTATTGCACATAAAGAATAACAAACAGTTTTTATTTTTTTTTGTGTTTAGGCTCTTATTAAATTTATAATTTTTCACTGGATCGAATGTCAAAAAATTAAGAAAAATTAGTGTCATTAAAATTCCTTAATTCATAATTTTTCGCTGGTTGAGCTTTTAGCATTTATACCCAAACAATTAAAGATATAGTAGTTAATGGTTCTAAAGCGTTCGTAAACATGTACGTTTTCACGCAAAACTCACACATGAATTATTTCTAAAGGTTCACGTATAAAAATAATTTTGAGAAACTCAGTATTTCCTTCCGTTTCGACCGCTTCAACTGCTTTCTGTATAAAAAATAGCCTATATAGGTATAGTTATAAATGAATTTGGAATTTCTTTTTTAGAAAAGCGAGAAAGAATGTACGGCAAGAATGTACGGCAGAAGTACTAAACTAAGCGCTAGTCGTTCATCTGTAAATAGAAATATTATTGAATTAAGATAAATTAGTCAAAACATTTTTTGCTTGACTAATGCTAGCTATATACAACATAGGACTTTAAAAGTATGGCTATCTTGAAATATCTCTGAATTTTTTTTTTTTTTTTTTTTTGAAATTAGTTTGAATGAACTTTGTCTAATGGCATCGTGGGTAACAACCACCAAACAGTCATATCTAATTTGATTTGCCATATTTATTCTGCGGTCCTAGTGCGAAGCTAAATCAAACAAAACAATTTTACGTTAAAAATGCACTAGACAATTTTTTAAATTTTTATGTAATAATTATATGAAAATTGTGCCGAATTTTCGTTTTTTCAAAACACCATCTTGGCAAAAAATTACGAGAAATTTAGGTTACTTTTGTTGCCTTAATTTTTTAAAATAACGAATTTTTAAATTAAAATTAAAAATTATTCTTGGCCTTTAATTTATTAACCACTTATAAAGATTAGTTTGGCGTGGGCCAAAGATATACAAAGATGACCTGGTTTAATCAATAATTTTTTCGAAAATTCCACTGCTCAGAGGTGTCAATATTTGGATGTTTTAGGGACGAGTGTTGCCATTTGTGAAGTTTTATCTTCATTTTGAAGACTTTCTTACCCCAAAAAAGATTTGAAGCTTTTTCTCAGCAAATGAAATTTTTGTGGATATTATACTTATTTCATTTTTTACTCTAAACGACCCTTGGGTACTGTAAGAAAAAAATCGAAAAGGAAAATTAAACCAATTTTCGTGTTTTTGGGGATATCTTTTGGTTTAGTGGTACACAAAAAAAGAGGTTCTTCTGGCAAATTAGATGAACAATCTTAGCCGCGTATTTATTGCGAAATGTATGTGATTTGATTTGCTTTTTAAATTGTTGCTTTCAATTTTTCGAGTTATATGGGTTTCCATTTTTTGCAACATATCTAAAATGTTAACAGATGGTATTTTAGCTACTGATATCCTTTATTTAACAATTACAAAGAGCCTAGTGGCGCTATTCTGGGTTTCTCGGGGAATTTCAAATTGGGAGTTGATTTGTTGTGGATTTTGTTGTATTTTAATTTTCTTTTTTCCAAAGCATACTGAGGGATTGTTCATGTTTTGGTCAAATTTTTGGGAAAAAATAAACAACAAAATTGCTATAAAATGGAACAATTTTTCCACAAAATTTAATTAATTTAGCTTTAGAAGGAAGAAAACCACAATACACTGAAATCTCACAGTGGATCGGTTCCTAGTTTCAATTCCCTGGGAAAACTAAGATAGTGCCACAGGAGGTTCGTTAGATAATGTTGTTTTGTTTTTTTCCTCTTTATAATAAAATTAAAGTTGTATTTTCTGAAATGAAGTTTTTATTTTGTCTTATATGAAGTTTTTATTTTTAAAACATATGGCAACACTAAGCACCAATGATCATCGGGAAATAGTGGAAAAATATTTATTAATATTGTTACAAGACGCAAGTAATTTATGCAATTAATCAATTTAGAAATTAATTCCACTTTTAATGAATAAAACAGATTCAAATCTTCAAATATTGCTATATGTGTTAATAAATTAATTCTATAACTATTGTTTTTTACCAGCAGTGTTTTCGTAAAGCTCCCCGCAGTCATCTACATTTTAAATATTCAATGTCATCATAGAAATGGGTATCTATCAGCTCAAGAGCTTATTATTAATTTACCTAAATTCGATATTTCACATTATTTGAGATGGTTAAGGTAGCAGTTGATGACATGGATCATTTTTTTTTTTTGGATTAATTCAGAGCAAGAAAGGTGAGCTGTAATTGCTGTAAATATTGAATAGTTTTCCTGAAAATAAAAATAACTTCACTGAGCATTCTTATAATATACTTTAATGCAAATTATATTGTATTACCTTTGGCAATGCAAACTCCGGAAGTTGGAATAAAGTACGACTTTTGTGTAATTTCAATTTAACTATTTTTGTTTGCCTTATCTTAATATGAAACCTGACTATTAAATAACGTGCTTTTATGGAATTTGATGCAGGATATTTTGCTGTCTAATAAAGCAGAAAGACAGGTATTTATTTGCAGAATCCAAATATGCCCCTAACGCATTTTTCGACTTTTGGCATTTGTGACTTTTTTCCTTTCGGCAGTGTAGCTCTTTTGGAAATAATGTCTGCACAATTTCGCGAATTTTGTAGAATCGCCCTTAAAAAACCTAAAGAAACCTCAATGACACATATTTATATTTTGATTCTAATAAAACTACTTACAATTTATTTAGGTTGCGATTAATGATATATTCAATTATCACCCCAGATACGTTCTTCCGTTCCTCTATTACAAGCGTAATTGGTTTGCCGATTTCAGCCGAAATAGGTGGATAGTTTTTGAATAAATTTGTTTTTAAGCGCTAAAACTTTGTTTAGTGGAATAAAATTTTAAATGTAATTGCAAAATTATGTCTATTTTACTTCTTTTGAATCTATTTTAGAAAACTAAATTTGTATTCTCAAGAACTATTTATGTACAACTGTTTTCGTAAAATTGTATTCCAAACACTCATTAAATAATTGGAAAAACCCTTTATTTTAATAATTAAAAACACTGAAGAGCAAACATTCAGAAAGAAAAATGGTTCAATAACCAACAAGGTGTTTAATGCTCTGTAGTATAAAAAAAAATTACTTACGTGCCATAGTTTTTTACCGCAAGACACAATTACCCCATTATAAGGTTTAGTAACAATTTGTTCTACTAAAAATTCACTTTTAGGTTTCAAAACTACTAACATCACTAAAACACTTTTTAACTATTAACGTTAATAGTAAATTAATTAAACAAAATAATTTATTTTTTAATTGTTATAATATTTTCTTTATTTAAGACTTCTCACGAGATTAGGTAATAATTGCACCTTGTTAGAGTACAAATTCAATTTGTTATGACCGTAGCAAACACGAGGAGATACAAATTATTTCTAATAAACCTTATTTTGTTTTAATAGACCTAATTCTATTATGATAGACCCTATTGTATTATGAATGTTCTAACCGTATTTAAATGTTGCAGATCATATATAAAACCATCCTATATGATTGTCTCGATTATATTAAATCATATCGCATGATTGTTGCAATCATTAAAGTCGAAAATTATTGCATTTATCATATTTTAATAAAATTTATCATACATAATTCTAGTAATTAGATAAATGATATTTATTATTATAATATATTAGGATATATCAAATATAGTTGAATATGATTTCCTGGATCATAACAAAATAATTCCAATCATTCATTTATTATATTTTTTCTCTGAGTATACTATAAATAATCTTCCTAATATACCCAATGATACGGCATACTCAGATTCACTTAGTCATCTCTACGATTACCTGTTACTGGCCATTAAATGACCCTAAGAATTGATAAGGTAGGATTTTTTGTTGTAAAATCGATATCTTAAATGACCCTAATCCACATCGTATGGTAATGACGGGTTTTGATCCTTATTAATGAAGGCCCACCTAAGCAAATGTCTTATTCCGATATATCTGGCAACATCTGTGAACAAAAATAAAAAATTTCAAGACATGAGAGATTTTCTTTGATTACGCTCAAACACGAAGTGTCCTAGAAATCCCCATTAAGTTCAAATATTATATTTTTTAAATATCTTTCGTGTTTCTGTGTTATAAGAGCTTATAACATGTAACTTATAATTTATGACAAATTGGTTAATAATTAATACAAATAGAATACAAATAGAACACAAATAGACTACAAATAGAATACAAATAGAATACAAATAGAATAGAAATAGAATAGAAATAGAATAAAAATAGAATAGAAATAGAATACAAATAGAATAGAAATAGAATACAAATAGAATACAAATAGAAATGGAATAGAAATAGAATAGAAATAGAATAGAAATAGAATAGAAATAGAATAGAAATAGAATAGAAATAGAATAGAAATAGAATAGAAATAGAATAGAAATAGAATAGAAATAGAATAGAAATAGAATAGAAATAGAATAGAAATAGAATAGAAATAGAATAGAAATAGAATAGAAATAGAATAGAAATAGAATAGAAATAGAATAGAAATAGAATAGAAATAGAATAGAAATAGAATAGAAATAGAATAGAAATAGAATAGAAATAGAATAGAAATAGAATAGAAATAGAATAGAAATAGAATAGAAATAGAATAGAAATAGAATAGAAATAGAATAGAAATAGAATAGAAATAGAATAGAAATAGAATAGAAATAGAATATAAATAGAATAGAAATAGAATAGAAATAGAATAGAAATTTCTATTCTATTTCTATTCTAAAAACTATTTCTATTCTATTTCTATTCTATTTCTATTCTATTTCTATTCTATTTCTATTCTATTTCTATTCTATTTCTATTCTATTTCTATTCTATTTCTATTCTATTTCTATTCTATTTCTATTCTATTTCTATTCTATTTCTATTCTATTTCTATTCTATTTCTATTCTATTTCTATTCTATTTCTATTCTATTTCTATTCTATTTCTATTCTATTTCTATTCTATTTCTATTCTATTTCTATTCTATTTCTATTCTATTTCTATTCTATTTCTATTCTATTTCTATTCTATTTCTATTCTATTTCTATTCTATTTCTATTCTATTTCTATTCTATTTCTATTCTATTTCTATTCTATTTCTATTCTATTTCTATTCTATTTCTATTCTATTTCTATTCTATTTCTATTCTATTTCTATTCTATTTCTATTCTATTTCTATTCTATTTCTATTCTATTTCTATTCTATTTCTATTCTATTTCTATTCTATTTCTATTCTATTTCTATTCTATTTCTATTCTATTTCTATTCTATTTCTATTCTATTTCTATTCTATTTCTATTCTATTTCTATTCTATTTCTATTCTATTTCTATTCTATTTCTATTCTATTTCTATTCTATTTCTATTCTATTTGTATTTTATTTCTATTCTATTTCTATTCTATTTCTATTCTATTTGTAATCTACTTGTATTCTATTTCTATTCTATTTCTATTCTATTTCTATTCTATTTCTATTCTATTTCTATTCTATTTCTATTCTATTTCTATTCTATTTCTATTCTATTTCTATTCTATTTCTATTCTATTTCTATTCTATTTGTAATCTACTTGTATTCTATTTCTATTCTATTTCTATTCTATTACTATTCTATTTGTATTCCATTTCTATTCTATTTGTATTCTATTGTATTCTATTTCTATTCTATTTGTATTCTATTTGTATTCTATTTCTATTCTATTTCTATTCTATTTCTATTCTATTTCTATTCTATTTCTATTCTATTTCTATTCTATTTCTATTCTATTTCTATTCTATTTGTATTCTATTTGTATTCTATTTCTATTCTATTTGTATTCTATTTGTATTCTATTTCTATTCTATTGTATTCTATTTGTATTCTATTTGTATTCTATTTGTATTCTATTTCTATTCAATTTGTAATCTACTTGTATTCTATTTCTATTCTATTTCTATTCTATTACTATTCTATTTGTATTCCATTTCATTCTTCCATTCTATACTTCCATTCTATTCCTATTCTATTTCTATTACATTTCTATTCTATTTCTATCCAATTTCTATTCTATTTGTATTCTATTTGTATTCTATTTCTATTCTATTTCTATTCTATTTCTATTCTATTTCTGTTCTATTTCTATTCTATTTCTATTCTATTTCTATTCTATTTCTATTCTATTTCTATTCTATTTCTATTCTATTTCTATTCTATTTCTATTCTATTTCTATTCTATTTCTATTCTATTTCTATTCTATTTCTATTCTATTTCTATTCTATTTCTATTCTATTTCTATTCTATTTCTATTCTATTTGTATTCTATTTCTATTCTATTTCTATTCTATTTCTATTCTATTTCTATTCTATTTCTATTCTATTTCTATTCTATTTCTATTCTATTTCTATTCTATTTCTATTCTATTTGTATTCTATTTCTATCTATTTCTATTCTATTTCTATTCTATTTCTATTCTATTTCTATTCTATTTCTATTCTATTTCTATTCTATTTCTATTCTATTTCTATTCTATTTCTATTCTATTTCTATTCTATTTCTATTCTATTTCTATTCTATTTCTATTCTATTTCTATTCTATTCTATTCTATTTCTATTCTATTTCTATTCTATTTCTATTCTATTTCTATTCTATTTCTATTCTATTTCTATTCTATTTCTATTCTAAACGATTGCTTCATCTTGGTTTCCTTTTGAAATCATGACAGTCTATTCATTGGGATTTCTTCCAATGACTCTTCCGGAATGATCGTAAATATTTCACCGATTAAAATATGTTCTGGAGTCAACACCTCAAATTCTTCTGGCTGCTGACTTAAACAACACAACGGTCTTGAGTTGAGAATTGACTCAATCTGCAAGAGAAATGTAATTAATTGTTCATAATTTACCTTTCAAAACACTTTTATTCCGCCACATGTGGAGATAACGGGGGTATAAAATGTCAAGTTATGCCCTCAAAGGATATAAATACGATAATATAGGGTCAAATGACTGCCGCAACTTAAACATTTGTCCTAATTGTTTATTAGCTCCAACAAATGTAGTGGAATTGTCACATGCAAGTGAAGTGGAGTTCCTCTGTGTGAAATAAACCTTTGCAGGCTTGCGATAAAAGCTTCTGAAGTTAGATCGGTAACCAAATCTATTGTCAGAGCTTTCGTAGCTAAGCAAATATAAAACACAATATATGCCTTATATGTGATCTTACTTCCCGATTTGCACATTTTCAAGTTTACTGGACCTGCATAATCTAATCCAGTGTGAATGAAAGGTCGATTTTGTACGTCCACCCGAGGTATTAGGGCATTACCTAGCTTCGCCGTTTTTTGTTTATACTTAAAACATATATCAGACATCGGTTAGCAATCCGTTTTGATTTGATACATCCCGACAACGAACGATCCAAAATTTGCGTATGATGATGGACGTTAACAAAGTAGGTCCAGCGTGTAGGTATTCTTCATGATCATGATAATGTAACATCAGTAGTTTAGAAAATTTATGACTTTGAGGTAGCATTACTGGATGTTTTTGATCGAATGATAGAATCATTCGAACTCGTAACAATTCTTC